>JABUQX010040502.1:27500-28928 GCA_015478945.1 Trachelipus rathkii
TCTAGTAAAGGGGACAATGCGGCTTCTCAATTATTAATTCTCATTGGTTTACTGGGAAAGTCTAAAAAAACCATGCGGCTTCTTAAGTATTATTGTTATTTATTTTGAGTTGACTGGGACATTTTTGAGGGATTAATGCAATGTGGCTTCTTAATTATTATTTTTAATTATTAATTATTATTGGTTGATTGGGACAGCCTAGAGGGGCCAATGCGGCTTTTAATTATTAATTTTTTTTTGGTTGACTGGGAAAGTCTAAAAAGGACCATGCTGATTCTTAAGTATTATTCTTATTTATTACGAGTTGACTAGGACATTCTAGAGGTGTCAATGCGGATTCTTAATTATTATTTTTAATAATTAATTATTATTGGTTGACTGGGACGGTCTAGATAGGCCCACACGTCTTCTTAAGTATTATAATACTTAATAAGAATAATTATTCTTATTTATTATTTATTATGGGTTGACTGGGACATTCTAGAGTGGTCAATGCGGCTTCTTAATTATTAATTTTTATTGGTTGACTGGGACAGTCTAAATATTACCATGCGGCTTCTTAAGTATTGTTCTTATATATTATGGGTTAACTGGGACATTCTAGAGGGGTTCATACAGCTTCTTAATTATTATTCTTAATTATTAATTATTATGGGTTGACTGGGACAGTCTAGATAGGCCCATGCGGCTTCTGAATTATTATTCTTATTTATTAATTATTATGAATTGACTGGGACATTCTAGAGGAGCCAATGCGGCTTCTTAATTAATTATTATTCTTGATTATTAATAATTGTTGGTTGACTGGGACAGTTTAGGTAGGCCCATGCGGCTTTTTAATTATAATTACTATTCATTAATTACATTAATTATTATTAAAATTATTCTTAATTCTTAATTTTTATGGGTTGAATGGGACACTCTAGATTGGATTCTGCGTCTTCTTACTGTCTATATATATATATATATATATATATATATATATATATATATATATATATATATATATATATATATATATATATATATATATATATATATATATATATATGTATAAATATCTTATACTATATATATATCTTCTCTCTCTCTATATATGGTAAAGCTGTAGACAGGGACCCACACATTGAGACCGAGAAATTTTCTAAGTTCAAAACTTTCTAAGTTCAGAAAAATTAAGTTTAGTTAAGTTTTTAAGAAAATTCTTTAATTGGCTTGAGAAAAGCTACGGCATAATTCCAGGGAAGCTTGCCGCTACTGTAAAAAACAGCCTCTGAACTTAGAAAGTTTTGAACAAGAAACTACTGGAAGTCTCAAATAATATTAATTATTTCTAACACCTATATATATATATATGCTTTCTTCTTTGCTATATATATATATATATATATATATATATATATATATATATATATATATATATATATA
>JABUQX010040503.1:0-10000 GCA_015478945.1 Trachelipus rathkii
CCGAATATGATTTGTTTCTCTCCCTTTCATATCAGTATATATAATATAGATATAATATTATATATATATATATATATATATATATATATATATATATATATAATATATATTAATATATATATATAATATATAATATATATATATATATATATATATATATATAATATATATTATTAAAATATATATATATATATATATATATATTTTTTTTTTTGATTAGTGACAGGACCCCCATCGGCTCACAAGTAAGCGGCCACACTGGGCCGAAAAATCACCGCACAGGGAGGGCCCTGTCATATATAGTGTTTCAAATGTCATCAAAGGAAAGAGTAGGTGTCAAAATGAATATTCATCAGTCAAAATAAATAAGAAACTAAATAAAATTTTATCCTTGCATTGTTAATAGTCTTAAGATTACATAACAAAATCAACCTGCTATATAAGAATATCACCTTGAAGATACAAGAAAATAGTGTTACTGCTAAAGTGGGAAGTGATAAGATATGGGATAATCTTTAAGAAGGTGTTATGGACCATAGTAAAAGTAAGAAAATAACGACAGCGAATAGGGTTCAGATGGGAACAATCAATGAAGAAATGATATGATGAACAGATTGCGGGGTGGCGACGGCAAAATTTGCAAAATGGGGGAGGTCTCGTACATAATAGATGACTGTGAGTGAAACTTAGTGTGGCCAATACGGAGGCGTGCAAGTTTCACCTCGTGTAAGCGCTTTCGTGCTGTGGGAGAAGACCATCACCGATGTTGGCTTTATGTTTCTGAGTTTCCTTACCCCGCCGACACTCGTCCAGCACTCTGCCAACAAGATCGAAGCCGCGCGGAGAGTAGATAGTAATACAGTTGAATGAAGCGACCTTTGTCGAATGGCATCCGGAGTACCTGGAACAACTCCGAGAAGAGGAGGCGGCCATTTTGGCCTCTCTGTCACGATTTCATGCCAGTACCCCTACATGAAAGGGAGTCCAACATAAAATATTTGTTTCTTACGGGAGTGGAAGAAGTCGAAGAAAATTGTGTAGCAGCTGATACCAAATTGCGTTTTTTTAGAATGACGGGGTTTAAGCGCTTGTAGGCGCGTAAGCGAACGTAATAAACACATATGAGTGATCTTGGTTAAGGAGATTAGAATTCGAGAAAGGGCAATCATTATAGCGTTAACTCTGCTGTAAAAATTGAAGCATAAGTGGGGGGTATGGAGAGGTTGCGGTCATGGAAGTACAGCAGAAGCCCCACACACTGTCCCCTGTTTTAAAGCCGTCAGTAAACACTGGAGTAAATTAACCGTGAACTGCGGAATGAGACAGAAATGATCGTTTAACCGGGCAGCAGGATGGCAGATTGGAGAGAGATGTCAGAGCCAAGCAAATGTAGAGAGGGAAATAGCCAAGGTGTGTACCCTTCGTCAAAAGAGAAAGGCAGCACCCTTTTGAAAAGGGATGTTGAGGCAAATTAAAATGTTAGAACCGTCTTGCAAATGGCCAGTAATGTTAGGAATTCTGAAGGTACCTCCTCAGAAAATCGGTGTCAGAGCAGACGGTTTTGGGTTTTGAAAACGAAGATAACTTGTACACATGAGTATTCTCTTCGAAGAGAGAGTGGCATCACCCATGATTAACTTCAAGGCTCACAACTGGGGGGACGAATCGAAAAGCCCAGTGGAGATACGGATTCGCTCGTTTGGATGGGATCTAACAAGGTGTAGTAGTGTTGTGCAGGCCTAACCATATATTTAGCACAGCCATAAATCCAGTTTCGAATCGGATTAGGCTACGTGAAAGACCGTAAAAGGATTGCGATCAAAGCACCCCAATGATTCTGAGCGAAGATGATCGTAACAGGGTCAAAGGTCGCGATGAACAAAGTTGTTTTTAGGGTTTAATATGCGGTCATATGTTAAGTGGTCATCTAGGAAATAGCCTAGAAATTTGACCCTGTGAAGTTTACACGAAGGGCGAACCATCATAACGTTAGGTTCGCTGGATAGAAGGTGGCAAGTTCCTTCGAATCCCTTTTTTTCTTAAAAGAACTGCTGAGGTGTTGGTGGAGAAAAAATGGGAAGCCATGGGAGCTAGCCCACTGTGAAATATTTTCAATAGCTAGTTGAAGTTGCCGTTCGAGAAAGGGCAGCCTGGCACCGGCTATGTATAATGCTAGTCATCGACATATAGAAAAAATGACAAGTCGGCTGGAATAGAAGTAACGATGTCATTAAATTCAAGAGCAAATAGTAGTACACTTAAACACTACCGTCTGCGGAACGCCTTCATCCAGAGTAAGGTGGCGTGACAGAATAGAAGAGCACCGAACTGGATAGATCTGTGAATGATAAAAATGCGATGTTTGAATAAAAAAAGAGGGAGTTGTCCAGCGAAACTCAGCGGATTTATTGGAGTTTGTAAGGAGAAATCCCCACAGTTTCCCACGTTGTCGTAAACCTTTCAAGTCAAAAAAGAACACCAAAAGAACCATCCTCACCAGTTGAGAAGGCTTCTCGAATGTCATGATCTAAGCGAAGAAGCGGGTCGAGAGTAGAGCGGTGCTTCCTAAAACCAAACTGGAGAGGAGAGAAAGCCCGGATTTTTTCCAGAGCAGGAGTAAGCGGCCAATACCATTTTCTCCATTAAGTTTAACAGGAGTGACAGGTGCAGCGAATCGATTGGGTCTTTGTGTCTGCCAACTTCGGGATCTTTTCCAGGTTTGGAGATAGGAAATTACAAAGCTGTAGTCCAAATAGATGGAAAAGAAGATCGATCCAGATTCTGTTATATAAATCTAGCAAAAATGCTGATGCCAAGGGATGGATATGACGGAGCATGATGTAAAGAATAATGTTCTTGGACCCAGGGCACCGTCCTTTGCTATTTGGCCAATGCAGTTTGATTACTCTGCAAGTGTAAAAAGACGGTCTTTGTAGTATGATCTTCTCCTTTCGGCTGTTGAAAAAGTCTTGTAGGTGGCTGTTCAGTTCTCATTAGAACAGGCTTCCAGTGTAGCGGAATTGAACTCGAATGGCTAGCAAGCTATAACCTAACGCATCCGCTACCACCGCAGGAGCTGAAATCGTATCAGTTATTTCAGGCCCATAACGGAGGACTGTGGGTGAAGAGTCATTGGAGCGACGAGATATTTCTGTGTAACTTTCCACACTAAGGAAGGGAGTTGTTGGAGTTAACAAAGTCGATATGTAATTTTCGAACCAATATTGATTGCCGAATCAGAAGGATTAATTCGCCTAGACCCGCTTGCGGCGCTTAAAAATAAATGCTGTAAAGACGAGTACCGCCTTTTGTAATTGCTGTAGAGTTTCTTACTTCTCTCGTTGGCTGTGCGCACTCTTGGACCACCAAGGGTTGCCGACCGCCTGCCTGAGGAAGACTGGGAATGCAAGCTTCCGCTGCTGAGATGACTACTTTCTGGAGAAGCGAAAGGGCATCATTCAACAGTCGGAAAAATAGTTTAATTCCAAGGAGAAAGGGATAGCTGTCGCCTGAATAAAAAGGAAAAGCTCCCCCACCTCGCCGCCGATCATAAACGCACAGCTGGAGTTGGGGTTTTTGCATGGGCTTGGAGCATGCTCGTTAATGCTATGGGTAATATGACAGTGCCGAATAGATAAGTCCAATGCGGGACAAAGGTAAAACGTCCATAAGGGAACTGGGAGCAAAAGGAAATGTCGATACAAGAAGGAAGTGGTGATCTAAAGGTTCAAGGTGTGGAGTCCTGTGTTACAGGCATCCCAGGAAAAGGGGGTTAGGAGATCTAATAAGATCTTGGATACTTAGATGAAGTGACAGAGTCACCCCATAAGGGTGGCGGAGTTGAAAGTCACTCTAGTAGTAGACAACTGGAGCAGGGAGCTGAAATAGATCTGGCTAAGTCAACTTAGTAAATCCACTACTTGGACCATAGATTGAACATATAGTAAAAGGTCGATGGAATTAAGTGAAGTCTTGCCGCTACTGCATGAAGTTTTGTTGGAGAGGGACTGGGAATAGGGGATAGATTGTGAATGAGTATTCCTGCTCCTCTCCCTATCATTGTCACCCCTTTCTATAGAGGTTAGCGGCGATTTATATTCTGATGAAGGAAGTCACGATGACATAGTCGGAGTTCTTGCAAACATATACACTTGGGTGTAGCATTATGTTAATTAGTGAACAAGTTCTTTCGAAATTTAGATTAATATCCACGAAATCCATGAAGGAAGTGCTGCCATGTGCGTTATTAATTGTTATGAGTGTCATTAGAGACATTGTCTCTATGTGACTGGGGGTAATGTTAGAGGTGGGTTCTCAGGTTGAGAGGGAAGGTTGAGACTGTGCGGTCTCGCGAGAGCGGGGAACAAAACCTGGGGGGCCAGGGTAGTCATACACCAGAGATTTGTTAGGTTGTATGACGTCTTTTAGGCAGGAGTTCACACTAAAATTTTGAATTTGATTTCCCTGACTTTCCTTGACATTCCCTGACCAAATCTGCGCAAATTTTCCCTGACCAGCGTGTTCATTATTTTTGGTGTATAAAATATATATTAATTATTATTGAGCCTATTTACTCAGGTCATACATTAAATTATTGAAACTTTACTTTTAGAAATTGGTTCATCATCATGGATGAATGTTAAAAACATATTTTTTTTTTAGTAATAAGCCTATACCTTGACCCATACGCCGTCCAAACACTCCTTTTTTTTATATTTTCAAAAGCAAACAGTTTTATTTATTAAACAAAAAGAAAAATAGAATTAAAAGCTTACATTAATAGCCTAGGTGAATATCGTCCACTGTAATCACAAAAGTTCTAAATGGGGAGATTTAGATTAACTTTTTCTTCTCAAGCATTGGAATTTTTGATTTCATGGCGTCTTCTTCTGTTAAAGCCTTCAGTTTTAACATCTTTCTCTGCTCTTCAAGTTTATTGATCTGTAAGGATAATTTTCTTTTTTCAACCTTTTATTCTATTCTTTCTTTCTGTTGAACTCTTGAGAATTTCTTCATATCTCCTCTGGGCAGCTCTTACATTTGTCAACATTTTTTTGAGTGATAGGAACTTTACGAATACTTTCATGAGATCTTAAAGGCAATGTGCACTGTTCTTTGAGAAATCAGACTATTTCTTTCAGATATTCTGCACTAAAATTGCTTAATTTATAGAAAAACCTCCTTCCCCTGTCGCATTTCCATGCGAAAATATCAGTCTTAATTTTAATAATTTGCCACAATTCCGCATAACATTGATTCTCAAGTGCTATAGAAGAAAAAAAACTCATCAAGTCTCTTAGAAGGACAATCACCATCCAAAAATATTTTGAATTTTAATTCAAGGTAGAATGAGCTTCACTGCAAAATAGAGTATTGTGCTTTTTCTTTCTCAGCAACAGAATCTGTGATTCGGTTATTGGTGTACAATGCCTCTAGCAATAAATCAAATCTTTGTTTCCCTTGTTATGGCTGATGAAAAATTATACTAGGATCCAATGATGAGAGCCATTGGACAGGCTTGTCCTTCAGAGGACATCTTTCTAATATCTTTTCTGTCATTTTGATTTGCAGTCTGGCATTCATTCAAGTTTGCCATGTAAATCTAATGCAAAAATCTTAGTTGTTGGTTGTAGCAGGCATTTTACTGGACTTTAGAAATCTTTCCATAATATTAGGTACGAGACAATGTAAATCTGTGAACAGGAAATGAAACCAAGTGTCAGTTTGACGTCCCAAACCACGGTCGTTAAAGTTTAAGATTTTTTTTGGCTTGAAAGCATTTTATAACGAAAAATAATAATACTCAACTGCACAAAAATCAAAAATCCCTTCGTCAAACTCAAAAAAAAAACACCTCAAAAAGTATAATTCCCTAAAAGAAAAAAGATATAAACAGATTAAGTCATAAGTCAGTACAGTCTGAAAACACATCCCATTATCACCAACACCTTCAATCGTAAGGATGAACTTGGACAACTTTACGAAACAGAATAGGAAAAATAGTAGGTAATAGTGAACTAAAAATAGAAAGAAACAGGATAGAAGTAGATTTATGGAATGTCATTCCTCGCCCATCCTTTTCATTCACTTATCAAATACATCTCTCATTCCACAATTATACAGTTAGGAAAAAAAAATATATCAAAAATATGTAACATGGTCCATGGATCATTCTTCATAGTTTGAATATTAAAATTTCCCTTGAGTCTTTTGCAATGACTTTTTTTTGGAAATTCCCCCTGGACTTTCAGCATATTTTAAAACGTTCCCTGACTTTCCCTGACCAAATTTTTTTTTCCTGACTTTCCCTGACTTTCCCTGACTTTCCAGAAAGTGTGAACCCTGTTTTAGGGAGGAGTTTTCAGATGTATTTGGTGAAAGAGCTTCACCATGAATGCGAGATAAGTTGAATCAACCGAATCCAACCGTGTTATGTGGGTTGGTTGGTAATAGAGACGAGCAATTCGGTAATGCCATATTTATAGTGATGAGCAGTTCAGAATCCGCTTGGCAACAGATCAGAAATGTGGGGGGGCATAGAGTTGTTTCCATGGAATGGGGAAGGAAGGTGTATCCAGAAGGGTATTGTCTTTTTGAGAATGTATTGGGGTTATATACAGTCGATTTCCAATATGGGATTCGATGAATTGGCAAGGTCTGATTCTGAAGAATTTTCCAGTACTTCATGCATCCGGGTGATTTTTGGAGAAATGGGTATTTGATTGAGGAATGGGGACCTCGGGTCCATCCTTCAGCCTCCAATCAGACCCAGAACGCGTTTAGAGCGTTTGCGACGTTTACGTTTAACAGTTTTCCATTACCTTTCTCGGAAGTGCAAGAAGCATTAGAAAGAGAATGGGTCAATCGCATCAACCTCCATTGGGAGCTTGTTTATCCAATCATCTCTAGGGTAATAGATCCCTTAGAGAGGGGCTGATCAAAGGAAACTCGTGGAGAAGAATATAGAAGAATCCAGAAGGAACAAAACTGTCTTGTAGACTATAGATGAATTGTTGGTGATTGTTCATTAAGTTGGGATTACTTGGGTCAGTCCTATTAAAAGCCTTTGCCATTTGTCTCAGACAGTCGACTTATGCGAGGTCTCTTCTAGTTGCATTTTTTTACATCTGGGGTTACTTGTTATTGTTTCGAATATCGGTTGCTCTAATATTTAGAAATATCCTTAAACTGGCGACTATTCTTTTCTGTGTGTTTTAAAACATCTTTACCAGGGGGTTTTGTAATAGTGGGAGGCGAATTAAGGAACAAAGAGACCGTCCTCTTGCATAAGTTTGGTGAACCAGTTTGGTGAGTATGGGACAGTGTGTCTTGGCAGGAAGTGTTTTCCAAATTTTGTATTGGATTGGCTTAGCTTCGTCATTGGTAGCTTGTTGAGAGTTAATGCTCAGGATAGGCTTGTTGATGGCTCATTTTGAACGGGAGATTTGATCAAGGGCTGCTTTTGGGCTCTTTGAAGAAGTTGGTAAGTGTGGCATAGGTAGACTGGTTGCAGTACTTGCCTGAGTTTCAACGGAATTTAAGAGAGGAGTTTCTATTTGGAAGAGGGTTGTGTTGGGGATTAAATCACGTAAGGCGTTGGGTAGCTGTACAATTGTGCGTAAGTTTGGATTTTGATTTGTCTGATATTTTCCTTGACTGGCGTATAGCATCTCCCCTGCTCAATTTTATGTATAGTACATAGTTCCAAAACCTCCTGTTCAAACAAGTAAGACGGGCATTTGAAAGAGGAAGCACTGTGGGTCCTTTACAGTTTTTGCATTTAAGGGGTATTTTCACATGGAGTGTGAAATATTCTCCGCAGATTGGGCATATGTCTTCCTGTCCCCTAACAGTATTTCGGGGATGACCAAAACGTTGACATTTGATAAAGCAACGTCTGGGTCGAGGAATAAACGTGCGAACACTGTAAACTTGTGAACCCTATTTTAGCCCTTTGTAGGTGGATAAGGGGTGTTAAAGGTCAGTAGAAACGGGGGTTGGTTTGTCAGGCGAGTCCCGACGAGGGGAAATCTATAAATGTTTGTGAGAAAAATCTTTTCTGTTGGAGTTCTTCCAAAACGACAGCTGTGTTTTCGTCTCTCTGAATAGGACAATAAATAGTGCCTTTAGATGTGTTCTTATGTCATCAGGAATAGAAGATAAATAGGAACATCTCTAAAGAGACGTTAAGGATGACAGAATGGAACTTGATTTCGGTTAGCAGCTTTAGAGAAATGGACCCATTCCATCATATGTGACTGGACGGTCAAACTCAGGCTTTTCGAGTGCTCTACTGAAGAATGGTCTGTGCTCATAAGAGTTTGGAGGTAGCGGATCGTAGTATGTAATACATGGAATGACATGTCTGCTGACATTCCTGGAAGGGGTGCAGCGTATGGAGTAAACGAATGAGTACGACTATTACGGGGGGCACCTTTGCGGGATTGCCGGGCCGTTGGGGCACCTGGGGTGTTTGGGGTTTGCTGGTCGACGAAATCGATGAATAATTTCGCAAGGACCCTCAGGTGTAGTGAAAAGGAAGTACAGCAAGTAACCAGGTCACTAGAAGTAGGTAGGGACCGGTGGTAGGCAGGCAAGGGAAGCTGACAGATGGTAATTGTTTAACTCACCTTTATTTAAACTCGTTATTTCATTTAAAGACTTTTCCATAAAAATTTTACCACAAACTTCGTCTCCATGGATGAACAGCATAGCAATAAAGCAAATGAGATATAAATGTAAATAACAGGATGGACTGGAAAGGCATATATTTCATAAGGGAGGGTAATCCTTCTCTCCATAGCAGGTCACAGTCCAGAGACCCAAACAACCACCCGGACCCCACCCCCGTAGGGTGGGCTGTTGATGTGGCCTCGGAAGATCCTTCCGGAACTCTTACGTGGGTGGCCCACCCGTGTACCACACGGCATCCTAATGTCTTCGCGTAAAGTCCGAGATTTTAAAACCAAAGTGCAGAACAGCCTCTTCAGTGGTTAGCCAAGCAGGTTCCCTACAATTGGCTGCCCGGTCAGAGGTGAGCGTAAATGACCGGTTTTCACTGTACCCTCATCCACGGGAGGAAGTGTGGGGTGAACTGAAACCCCGTGCGGGAAGAGGCACCAGATAAGCCCCAAGGGGCGTGACTGGGAAAAAGGGGAGGGGAACCTTATATCAAAAATAAAATGGGACTAGGTGGGAATTAAAAAAAAAAAAAAAAAAAAAAAAAAAAAAACAAAAAAAAAAAAAAAATCGCCTCTTCGCTCTAGGACGCTGAAGGGCGGGTGTATATCCGTATATCCCGCCCAACAGCATCCCAGAGAGCCCCCCAACCACTGCACGGTGAGCGACCGACTGGGGGGATATATATATATATATATATATATATATATATATTTGAATAACTTAATTAAACTATAATATATATATATATATATATATATATATATATATATATAATATATATATATATTAAAAATATATATATTACATATATATATATATATAATAAAATATATATATATATATATATATATATATAATTTAAAAATTAATAAATAAATATTTATATATATATATATATTATATATAATATAATATATATAAATATATATATATATATATATATATATATATATATCTATATATATAAACTATATATATATATATATATATATATATATATATAATAAATATATGATATATATAATATTATATTAATATATATATTATTATATATAATAATATATATATATATATATAATAATCCCAATATTGTGGTAGACCCTCTTGAAAAAGGTAAAATCATAAAAAATTTTAAAAATCTGTGTTACACACAATATCTCACAAAATGCGATGTGATATGCAAAAACGATTACACTTTTGGAATCAGCACATCAATAAATAATCAATTGCGAAACCCCGTCCGAAATTTCATGTGTTACCAGTGTTAATACAAGTAATAAAACAAAAAGTAAATAACTATTCCTTACCTATAGCAAAC
>JABUQX010040503.1:15000-20000 GCA_015478945.1 Trachelipus rathkii
GAATTAGATCTATACTTCTTGTCCAGACCATAGTCTCACTACCATACAATTAACACAGGTAACAACAGTAACCTCATGTAAAGACTCTAGCGCATCTCAAAGACTTAGTCCCTTACATCACCAACGATTTAATTGCACCAGCAACCCTCCTGCCATTCACAACTTCCCTACCACAACACTGAGCATCATCCGTTCCCTTCTCATCATAACACATACCCTAAATATTTAAACTCAGAACAACTTGCTCCAGCTGCTCATCATCAAACATAACTTCACACTGAGGACTGTCCTCGCTCACAACCATAAACCTTACTCTTATCTACGTTACTTTCAAAAACCCCTCGACCTTTTACTCAATACCATGCAAATCTCCTACCAATCCTCTCAAACTCTCTTCAGATTCGCCACACAGAACCAAATCATCCGCATATAATAGGTAGGGCACCTCCACTCATCTCCATTCTCCTCATTCTAACACCATTTCCTGCAATCCCCACCTCGAATTCTTTTATAACCCCATCCATAAACACATTGAATAACCAAGGAGACATAACAACAACCCTGTCCGCACTGCGCTATTAATTCCCTAAACCAATCACGCATTGACACCATTTATCTTACACACCGCCACACTATCGTCATACATACTTTTGGAATTCCCTTCAGAAGCTCTACCACCACAAACCATATCTCACTATACTGCCCATAAAGTTCCCTATTAACTCTATCATAAGCCTGTTGTAAATCCATAAAAACCTAAATACAATTTATATTTCTTCTCCCTCATTTTCTCAATCATACTGTTCAATGTAAAGATCGATCCACACTCTTCTACCACTCACTAAAATCGCACCTTGTTCTTTTCACCAAACCAGTCCCATCAGTCCCACTCGACCGCACTTCTTTCAACAAAAATACCAGCAATATACCTTCCCTACAACATTCAATAAACTATTCCCCTATAATTTCTACAGTTCCCCTTTTCTCCTTACCCTTATATAAGGGACATAACCGCCTCTCCTCCTATA
This sequence comes from Trachelipus rathkii, assembly GCA_015478945.1. Classification (NCBI taxonomy): domain Eukaryota; kingdom Metazoa; phylum Arthropoda; class Malacostraca; order Isopoda; family Trachelipodidae; genus Trachelipus; species Trachelipus rathkii. The sequence goes on from JABUQX010040503.1 coordinate 16,029, forward strand.
TATATATATATATATAATATATATCTAATATATTTATATAATATATAATATATATATATATATAATTATATATATAATATATTATAAAATATATATTATTATATATATATATATATATATATATATATAATTATATATATATATATATATATTATATAATATATATATATCAAATATATATTATATATAATAATATATATAAATATATATATATATATATATATATATAATATATATATATATATATATATATATATATAATATATATATATATCTGGGGCGGCTCGTCGTACAATTTATAGGTGGTTGCATCTGACATTTCACACACACAATTATATATATATTGAATAAAATAAGTCCTATCTCTGGGGTAACCAAAATTATTACTACCCACCTATGTTAAACTGAAGACGAAGTCCACTAGTCTCCTTTGTACGTAAATGAAAATATCCTTATTTTATTAGCTACCACTGTAGCTATCTATTCTAGGGAATTATAGACTACTTTAAAAGAATGGGAGGGAATATACACTACTGTGATAACCCAGGCAACCCTCCCCGGGCCCGGACAGTGAAACCCTGTGCTCTCTTCGTACTTTCTATTCCCTGTTCCACCTTTGTTCCTCCTACAGAGGAATCCACTCTATTCCCTTCTGACTCTTACGTAAATAACCTTGGGGCCAAATACTATCATCCCCTATCTCTGGAAAGAGAGAAACAAGAATTAGCGACATAAATAAAACAGATAAAAGGTGCTCTTATACATAGCTTTAAATATCCTTATGCATGCAGTCAGTGCCCGGAAAAGCTCTTCAAACAAACAAATGCAGTGATAGAAAATAAGCAAGCGGAAGCCCAGACAACATGCTGAAAAATAACAAACAAAAAAAAAAACTCATTCTTATACCTTTCTCTCCATCCCCTTTTTCCCTTCCACATATTCTTTTATGCTCCTCACATCTACTCTTCTTTTGGTAAACACATCAGCCAACTGCTCCTTCGTGCTTACCCACACTACTTCCTTATATCACCATTTTCCACATGTTCCTTCATCCACATAATATCCACTCTCAAAGATTTGCTAATAACAGGTGTTGCAGAATAAACCGCATTCTTAAGAGTTTTACTGTCTGTATACATTACCACTTTCAACCTTACTCCACCAAATATTTCTTTCCAACAGTTCACCACATGTATTCCCTCTTGTGCACCTCCAACCAAAGCCAATGCCTCAGCCTCAATCGTAGACCTTGCCACTCTCCGTATACACTTCGACTTCCACACAATAGGACACCTATTCCCCCTATCATCCTTTATCGACACAAGATAACCCCCCTGAGGATGCACTCTCCCTTCCATTCCATAAGACGCATCAGTAAACACCTCCACCTCAATATTTCTTCCTAATTTCGCCAACCATATTCCCATGTTTTCACTTTTCATTCTTCTAGCAGTTCCAATCAATTTTCTCATTTCTTCCACTTTACCACCTTTAAAATACCTACTCCTCTCACTCACCGCAAAACAGAGATCAGGTCTCGTCTGCCCACATAACCAGTTCATCTGACCTACCAAAGATCTATACACAGTCAATTCATTCTCTTCCATGTCTCTATTACCATAATACTCACGACTATCAGGTACTTTTATTCCATCCATATACTTCTCCTGTTCCAACCACACACCATTTACTTCGTCATGTATATTTACTCCTATGTAATTGAAACCTCTTTTCTCTTCCGATCCTATTTCAAGCTTTTCTTTCATACGCCTAATTACATCATTCAGGAATCTTTCAGATCCACCAAAACAAAAATCATCCACATGTGTACACATGATCCCTATTACCTTACCCTTTCTCTTCCACCAAAACAACACCGGTTCTAACCTGCTCCGAACACCCCCTAACTCTATAATCACTGCGACTACCTTGTCATACCACGCCCTAGCAGCATCCTTTAACCCATACACGGTTTTCTTCAATTCCCAAACATGACTTTTCTCCTTCGCTTCTGTTGGAGGCATGACACATATCCTTCTTTTTATCTTATCCCCTTGTAAATATGCCGTCTTTATGTCAATCGATTGACATATCCACCCTTCACGCTTTATTATACTGAGACATAACCTTAACACTTCACCAGAACACGTAGGTGCTTCTGTCACAAGTTCCTTACCCATTTCTTCAAAACCCCTAGCCACCAATCTTGCTTTACATATTTCCTTTCCTCCGACAATCTTGTCTGTTATTACCCATCTCATTGAAATTTTCTTTTGTCCAACATCTTTTACCCTCCTATACACGTCCTTCACACCCCAGTTATCGATTTCCTTAAGTTTTGCCTGTAAAACCCTCTCATCTTCACAATCGCCTATCCAGACCTCCTCCTGTTCCTCTATACACTCTACATCCTTATAATCGTTAAAATCAATCCATTTACACTCTCCACTGTCCACATTTTGAATGTTAAAGCTATTACTCCATTTTTTACTTGTAGCTTTACCAGCCCTACTCAAAACTTTTACATCCAATCTCTCCTCTGTTTCTTTATTAGTGCACTTATACCTTTTTCCTACCTTAACACGTTCCATCCTTCTCTCCTCAGCTTCTTGCTCCTCCTCTTCCGTTTCTGTTTCACTCTCCTCCGCTACATGCTCCACAGGAGCTCTCACCACATCATACTCCTCAAATTCGTCTTCAAACACACCTCTTCTCTCCGGTTGCTCCACACCAGTATCCTTCTCTTCCTCTTCACTTTCCATATCCGTTACTTCTTGTGGTATTCCTGCCAATCTGGTTATATGAATCCTAGACACATCTCGTAAAGTACCTCCATGTTTGACAATTACGGTCTTACCATCTCTTCCGATTACTTTTGCTGGGCCCCTCCACTGTTTATCTATTTCCCTTTTATAGTATACACTATCGCCCATTTCAGCCACTTCCAGATGATGTTCTCGTATTTGGCCCTTCATAGCTCTTTTTATTCTTTCATCTGATTCCTGCTGGATATGCACTTTTCTCGCCAATTGTAAGGCTCTTAAATGATTTAACAACCTTTCACTTTCTGTTCCTAACACACCTAAACTTTCCTCACTCTCATCAGTATAATTAGGAAACCTGCAACCTTTTCCAAATACTAACTGGTTTGGTGAATAACCACTTTTATTCAACAGACTATTCTTCGCTGCAACCGCCCAACATAAACTCAACCTAATTTCCGTACCTTCATCAACCATCTTCCTCATAGCATCCTTAAGCAACCCCACCATCTTCTCACACTGTCCATTACTCCATGGACTTTCTGCAGCAGTGGCCCATTGCACCATACTGAACCTTTCACATAGATGTTTCATCTCTTCATTCTGAAACTCCAGCCCATTGTCACTGAAAAACCTGTCTGGGGCACCAAAAACACTAACCCACTTCTCCAATATCGCTCTCACAATCTCCTTTGGTTCCTTACTCCTCACCCAACTAGCCTGACACAACCTTGTTCCAAGATCCACCATTACGAGAAATCTCTGACCTTCTATTTCACCTAGATCCATTGCCACTGTTTCATTAAATCCTCGTGCTAGAGGAAAGCCTACCACTGGACGTCTTGGAGTCTTTTGGAATTTAATGCAAGCGATACAATTATCACTAACCCTATCTATACACCCTTTTATCCTCTGCCACTCCTCTCTACTCAAACCCTCCCCATAAGCATCTCTCATTAAGTCCCATAATCTCCCTTTGCTCGGGTGACCGAATTGTATATGAAGTTTATGAATAACTTTGTCTCTTTTATCGTCCATAATCAACTCATCCTTTATATTACCTATCCACCAGACATCCCTCCTCACACCCCTCTGCAACGGTATCCTTAAGTGTCCCTTATCGTTAACCCAACACTGTACCTCCATATTCTCTAATGCACCTATGATCACTGTATTCTTCTTCACATTTATTATCACACCAAGATTTTGT
>JABUQX010040503.1:30000-33198 GCA_015478945.1 Trachelipus rathkii
AACCGTAAATATTTTTAAAACTCAGACACTTGTTTCTAGCTGCTCACCATCAACATAAACTTCACACTGAGACTGTCCTCAACTCACAACCATAAACCTTACTCTTATCTACGGTACTTTCAAAACCGCCTCCTCTTAGCACACCACCCGTGCCAAATCTCTCACCAATTCTCTCAAACTTTTCAAATTCGCACACAAAAACCAAATCATCCGCAGTATAATAGGTAGGGCATCTCCACTCATCTCCATTCTCCATCATTCTAACACCGATTTCTGTCACGCCCCCCTTCAATTCTTTATTTAACCCCATCCATATACAAATTGAATAGCAAAGGAGACATAACACATCCCTTGCTCACTCCGCTATTAATACTAAACAAATCACTTTTGAACCATTTATTCTTACCAAACGCCTCACTATCGTCATACATTCTTTTGATTCCATTCAGAAGCCTACCACCAACACTATATATCACTAAACACCGCCATTAGAGCTTCCCCCTATTAACCCTATCAATACCCCCTGTTGCAATCCATAAAACTTAAATACAATTTATTCTTCTTCCTCCTCCTCATTTTCTATCATTTGCTTCATGTAAAAATCTGATTCCACAATCCTCTACCACTTTAAAACGCACCTTGTTCTTCACCATCAGTCTTTCAGTCACTACTCGACAAACTCTTTCGACCAAAATACCAAACATATTTCTTCCCTATAACATCAATAAACTAAATTCCCCTATAATTCTACAGTTCCCCTTTATCTCCTTTACCCTTATATTAAGGGTACTATTACTGCTCTCCTTCAATCCCTCGGCAAACTATTACCCTCATAAACGCTATTATTACACAACTTTCAAGATCCAATCAAGCAGAAAACTTGCCTCCGTTCTTGAACATTTCACCAGTGATTTCATTGTATACCTGCAGATTTACATTTTTCAATTATCTCGCTCTACCCATTTCCTCTTTTTTGCTAATAATTACCTCAACCCAAAAATACCTATTTCCTTCTTTGCACATCAAACCCACACACACAGTCACTATCACCTCTTCTTACTGCCAATGTTATGCAGACATTTTCGAAGTGTTCTTTCAACACTTCCCTCACATCTATTTCATCAGTTACAAAAAACACCATCCCGTATTCAATATTCTGACAGGTTCCCCTTATTCCAATTTTTAACCTTTCGCGCTTCCTTCCAGAAGAGCTTCCTATTCCCTTGTATGTCCCCATTTATCCTCCTTCCAAACTGTTCATTTACCTCTTCTTTTCTCTTACGTACGCATCTTTTAGCATTTCTTTTTTCCCTCCTTATATAATTCCAAGCACCTTTCTTTTAAACTTCATCATTGCTTTTAGTACATTCAACCACGCTTTTTTTTACTTTTAACCGCTTGCATCACCTCTTCATTCCACCACTCACTGTTCGCATTCTTACTTCCTACTTAGCACACCCACATAACATTCTTTTGCACGCTAACAATGGCTTCCAAGATTTATTAGTTTCAGCTGTCACATTCAACTTGATTACTTGCGAGCGTTCTTACATACTTATCCTTATTACTTTTTTCACTTAACTTCTCACACTTTTAATTTTACGCCTGTCCCTCCATATCACCTTCCTCTCCATCCAAGTCCCCACTAACTTAAATTTACAATAGAACAAACATAATGATCCGATAATCCAGTTTCTAAAACCCCTCACTGATTAACATCCAACATATACTTCAACATCTCCTTCTTCACCAACACAAAATTCAATCATATTTTCACTTCGATACCATCACTACCTACACCAACTCTAGTATACTTATGGATACTCTTGTTAAAGAAAGTATTACTTACAACACACCTCTCTCCTCACAGAAATCCATCACCTCCTACCATTCATTTTTTCCTGACACCCCAAAACCACCTGTTATACCATCCTTTTTTGATTATATATATATTAGAGTAGTTATATATATAGTATAGTATATATATATATATGTAGAGGTATATATAGTATATATAATATATAGTATATATATATATATGATATATATATATATATATATAATATATATATATATTATATATACTTATATATAAAATCCGTGATTAATATGCTCAAATTTAGGCTAGAAGGTATGTGGGTAATACTGGCGATATTTAAAACATCTCGTAAATATACATAAAAAAGAGGTAATTTTAAAAAAAAAACAAAAAAAAAAAATTTTGTTAAAAAAAAAACGTGTTTTTTTTCAAAAAAAAAACAAATTAAAAAAAAACGTTTTTTTCACAACCCTATATATATATATATATATATATATATATATATATATTTACAACCGAGTTAATAACAACTTCGATATATAATATATATATATATATATATATATACTATATATATATATATATATATATATATATATATAGTGATTATATATAGGCCATAGCAGTTGGAATTTTATTCTACCTGGGGGCGAAAGAGATTAAAACTCGACTGCAAAACACGTGGTGGCGCTGGTTTTGATAGCGGAGCCTTAAAGTTCGATTTCCTGTGTCCCCCCGTGTTTACCTGCTTAATAGGGCGGATAAAGTAAGCACGTTTAAAAAAGGTAGGTTGTATAGTATAAAGATAGGTAGTGAGTAGTAGTGATATAATATAGTATATAATATATAATATATATATAGATAGATAGAGTATAGATAGTGTTCTTTTTACTACATTTATATGATATCATAGGTATATATATAGATATATAGATCTTAGGAGGGGAGTGTTAGGTGTGAGGAGAATTGATTAAAATGAGGAATGATGTATTAGAGAGGCAATGCGGGCGAATAAAAAGGATAACAAAAGAAAAAAGAAGAGTACGTTCCAGATTTGACCAGTGATGTGTGATGCTATGACTGATACACGGTTGGTTAAGGAAGATGTACAGTGTGGAGTGTTGTTGGCGAAAGTCAACCGGCTGCGGAGGGACTGAAAAAAAAGTTGGGTGAGTCAAGTAAAAGGAATGTCTGAGAGGGAGAAGAAAAATGTGAGTTGGGCAGAGGCAAGAAGAAAGGTGCATTGAAATATGAGTGGAATGGCGGGGTTTGGGAGGGAGTATATTGTGGCCCACCTGGGCAAGGATGAACCTACACTGGCGATATGCCATAGTGAGGTTCGTCGAGCTCCACATGAAGCTCTACTGTATCTGCTGCGG
>JABUQX010040504.1:0-30000 GCA_015478945.1 Trachelipus rathkii
CTTATGCTGTGGCAACAACCGCTGCCTCTGTGGTTGCCTCTAACATTGCCAATCACCCACGTGCGTTGTGTCCGGAAATTTTTCCACTTTCGTGTTCGACCATTCCATCTTCTGTGCCGAATAATGAATCACCCGACCAGGTGTTTCCTGTGACTCTGGACAGTTGTCCTCCAAACTCTCCTACCATGCTCCGCCGGGCGACTCGTCGGTCTTCGCCGACCTACACGATCCTCTCTTGTGTTACTCACCTTGTGGAGGTCCATGCTGCTCCCAAAGGGTTTTCTGAGGTCGATGGCAACCGTCCATGTGCATCCTCAGAGCTTAACTGTACCGTCTCCCGGAAACGACCTGCCTCTGTTTCCCCGGGGAAACAACAAGACCCTCTTGTAGATTTTCCCAGACCGGACATTCATACTCGCTTGTGTATCGAGCCACGGACTTCTTAAAACAAAAGACCCGTTGGCACTGGGGGACCTGTCTCTGTCATGCCAAAACGAGCTAGCCGAGCTGACGACCCACGTGGACAAACCCAGAACAGTGGTTCCATTTCTGCCCGTTCTGATCTGATGTTACTCACGCCGCCTAAGACCACTTCGCTTCTACTTAATTCCAAGTGTTCTGAACTTTCTCGGATGCCACAATGGCTTTCGGCCTACTCATCTTCCATAGGTTTCCCACGTGCTAAAACTGGGGTCGAGTTCGAGGGGGGTCAGAGGAGGTATTGGATGAGACCTCACGCGGTTGCGGTCTTCCTTCGGGAAGACGTGACTCTGTCCCGCTGTGTGTTGAGGATGGGTTGGTTGCTGGTGGACATGGGTGGAAATAGTCTTTTTCCCTCCCTGCCTCTTCCCCTCCACCCACTTTGATTTTGGGACCGTCGAACTGAGCCATCTATCACCACTCGGGCGAGGATACCTCCCGAGATTTTGACAACGGGCACCACACACTTGACTTCCAATGTATCTCTATCACTCCGATGACGCGATTCCTTCTTATCCTTCTCTTCCATCTTCCCCAGCCTTTGATTGGGAACCTCCTGGAGGGACTCAGCCCCTTCCCAGTCTGCTAAGAAGTCCGGCAGGGGTGCGCAGGCTGGGAAGAATGTTCGAATGTGGGTGGGACCTTGGCACGCCCTCTTCAAGATCCTTCCCTGTTGTGGCAAGGAACCCTCTCGTAAGCAGGGAAGTCATCACATCCCGGCTGCATAATCTTCCCCTTCCCCAGGGTTTTACATTCCGGTCAGTGAGTCGGTCAGTCGGCTCACGGGACCGTCCGACCCTATCCTCTGAGAGTACTTCCTCATCACAAAACAATAGTGACTATTGTCACGAGATCGCCCTGAACATTAATCATTACCATTTATGCAGTTCCTCCATGGACTGTCGTGGCAATTTTGCTAATACGAGAGCTGAAGAGGTTCTTTAAAGCTCATCAGCCGTGGCTGTTGTTTACAAGGTAACTGCAATTCTTGCGACCGAGACCTTTTGCAGACCTTTAAGGTAGCAGGGAAACTTATTCCTGAATCGTGGACAGCGACAGAGGGGGGGGCAGCGATTCTTTGCTACACGAATCGTCCCTTTTCACTCCGATTCCCCTCTCCACTCAAAAACTGTAGCGACTCGTATCCATCTTGACACGACCGCTAACTACTGTGCTTCAGTGTACCTCGAGCCATTGTAAAATCCCAAGAGGACTTCGTCTATTTTTCAGAGTCTCCCACACCTCATGTGCCTCGGTGACTTAACCTCCGCCACATATTGTGGGAGACTGTACTCCCCCAATGCCGATTGGATATTGATATTGCAGGATTTCTCATTGGAATGTCTCCACACGGGCCTTCCAACCTTTGAACAGTATTGATACAGGCACTTCTCCGTGTTGACATCTCGTTGTGTTCCATCTCGTCTATAGATAGTTTTGGGTGGGCACAGGTCGTTTTTTCCCCTCAGTGTAAGTGACCACCATCCAATCGTGATAACCATCTTAGCCCAGTCCGCAGCAAACGACCTTATGTCTGGCTGGCGCTACACAGAGGAGACCTGGTCTTCCTTCATCAGGCCATTTATTTTCTTTCTTACAACAACCCTGTTCCTGTCGCCGGCGGATGCCTTCACTTACTTTCAGGAAGCATCTTCCAGGCGGCAAGCGGACCCATATACCCCGTTCATCTGGAACCCGGCAATCGACAACCCCCTGATAGAACCAGGAATGTGGCTCGGTCTAATCCGTGAACAGCGTAATCATATGCTATATAAACGACTCCCACAACCTTCCAATTGATTCTGTTTAAAGCTTCTGCAGCCCGCTCCCAGCGTATTAATCGCAGTACGCGGAAACAATATTTTCGCAATTACGCTTCCACCATTCATTCTTCTACGCCTGTACTCATCGATCCATAAAAGGTGCGAAAAATTTCACGAAAACACCATGCGATCCACCAATCATCCATGTTTACGGCTCGTAAACCTCTTGATGTCATTTGTCCTGGCGTGGCAGACAAGTGGTTATCATTCGCGTCTGCTCAGCGGCTTTAGGTATCTTTGAAACTTTTCGTTCTGACCCGCCTGCGGGTGGAGATTCCGGTGATTTTTTCTGTTTCCACTTGGAGAGATCCAACAACAGTCTGTGCACGCAGAGCAGAGTTCCAGACGCCCATACTTTGCAAGGATGGAGGCGACGTGCCCTGATCGGCTTTTCCTGCCCAGATGCTCCGTGCATGCTCATTCCTTCTGCACTGCCTCCTTCTCGGCTTATAATAGAAATGGGTTGAGGGAGTTTCTCCTCCGATGGTCTACTTGATATATTGTCCCCATTCCAAATCTGGAAGGATCCGACTTCTTCCGATAACCATCGCCCTATTTCCTTGGACACTGCAACATATGCAACGCTCAGGGAGGGATTGGTGCTTCCCTCTTGTTACCCTACGGTTGGAACATACTCCCTACATGGGTTCTGAGCTGCATGGTTTCTTTGTTTCGTCACCGATCGCTCTACTCACGGATCATCTCCTGTTGGGTTAGATCACGGTTCGTGATTGCATGTTGCTTTCTAACAAAATGACCTGGCCGTTTTCTTTGACGTCGAAAAGGCGTATGAGTTAGCTCGTAGAGTTTGGGGGTTTTGGAGGAGCCTCATTCTTCCGCTTATTTATGTCGGATCGTTCGTTTAAGGTCGTTTGGTAACACGCGTGTGGAGGCCTTCTTGTCCCGGACGTAAGTGGGTGCCGCAGGGCCGTGTATGAGGCCGTTTTGTTTTTTGCTAATAAGTTTCAATGCGAGTTGCCGATTTCATCCCGACCTTCGGTGAGCTGCTCATCTATGTTGACGATCTTGCCCTGTATATCTTTGGAACTAAACTCCCCTTGTATTTGTGCGATGAGGGTTTCCTCCTGGTGTTCTGCGCGGGCTTAACATTCTCTCACATCGAAAAACTACAGCTGTGCTTTCTGAAAAAATTCTCGTCGTAGGGGTCGCATACAATCTTCCGTGTGGAACGACCGGTGAGGTTCTGCTGCTCGCGGATGAGCCCTCACGTACTTCCTACATTTACTACTTCTCCTTGAAAGCTAATTGCCGCCGTTCCCTGGATCTCTTACGGCACCTCTCCAAGACTTGGGAAGCAGGCAGGAAAATCATGCTCCACCTTTACATCACATCATGCTGGTGCGGGATTAACTAACTAATGGTTGTGCCCTCTATGCGCGACCTTTCTCAGTCCTACCTCCGTTTCTTGGACCCATTCAGACGAAGGTCTGAGAAAGCACAGGAGCAATTTCGTTCTCTTTGAGGGAAAGCCTGGAGGTGGAGGCAAGGGAGGGAGGGAGCAGCTCATGTGCTCACAGTTCATCCGTATTTTGGTTACTACCTCATCGGCCTTCACATCTATTATAGAGCGCGTCCGTCACAAACCTTATTATTGGCTATTTGCTGGGGTTGTTACTTCCAAAAAAATCTTCCCCCCAGCTTTTTTTTTCCTCCTCCACCTGCTCCATAGTCATCGCATTATGACTTTACAACTCTACCCATTCATAGTGGGTTTTATCCGCCTCCTGCTCTCTTCTCGGGATCCTGTCCTTTTGAAGTGAGCACACCCGGTGCAGTTGGAGTCCTTTTGTCCTGCGGAGGTCCATAGCTACTCTATAGCGGTTTACAGCGATGGTTCCAAGACGGAGAGAGGGGTGGGGGCTTCAGCTGCGTTTCCGAACATCACTGTATTTCCACTGTATTTGTCTGTTTTTTCGGCTGAGCTGATGGCGGTGTTCATGGAGGTGAGCAGAATCAGTACCATTACCGTGGGGGAAACTATACCATCTTTTCCGATTCTCGAAGCCCTCTCCAGGCTTGTTTCCTGCGCAGAAGCGCAACATTGAGTTCTGTTGGGTTTCCTCCCATGTTTGTGTTCCTGGAAAAGAACGGGGTGATGTGGTGGCCAAACAGGCGGTTACGCACGGGGTGTCGAGTGCCCAGTACCTTCCTCCTGCTGTACGCCTGGGCCATTTCCCTGCTACAGATTTCTCCATCTCAATACGTCGGGGTTTTCTCTCTGACTGGCAAACATGTTGGGCGGAGGATGCCTTGGCGCCAAAACTACGGAACGTCAACCGTCATTGGCCGTGGTCTTCCATCTAGTGTCTAGTAGATGGACGTTCACCTCCTGGAGGTGGTCATGGTTCGATTGCATGGATTTCTTATGTAGCAAGGGGACCCCTCACCTGCCCATTTTGCTCCTCCAATTGTCCTCACGGTCATCTCTCTTTGTGGGGTTGAGCGACATCTCGACCCTAGAAGCATAGTTCTCCTGACTATGCTCATTAATACTCTTCGTCTTCCGCAGTTGCCTTTAGTACATCTTATCCGAATCATCTCACTTTCGGTAGTGAATCGAGTTTTTTGCCTTCCTTTTGAAACTGAACATCTTTGTATAAGATTCTTAACCATTAGCCTTGCTGCCTAATTTTCATGTCGGGTTAGGGATTTCCATTCGTTTAGTTTACTAACGACGGTATAGAGCCTCATTCTTGTGTGTGCTGTGGAGGTCCCTGTACATCCACTCAAAAAAAAATATTAAAAAATATTAAATTATTATTATTATTATTATTATTATTATTATTATTATTATTATTATTATTATTATTATTATTATTATTATTATTATTATTATTATTATTATAATATACAGTACCACTGGAGTACTTGAGTTTGTTTGTTGACTGTCCGTGGATGACTCTTGTCGGAGATGTACGTCAAGGCCTTTTCTATGCTGCTCTCTTATCCTTTTGGCTTGTCTTTGCTGGGGAACATTTAATGGTAAAATAATTATTATTATTATTATTATTATTATTATTATTATTATTATTATTATTATCATTGTTGTTGTTGTAATATAAGTGATAATAGTACAAGATAGGAAAATGTTGATTTTAGAAAGAACTAGTCATAAATATGGTTATAAAGTATTTCTAATTACCTTTACTTTTAATTTGTTAATTACCTGTATATTTTGCTTCTTTCTATTGAAGTTTAATGATAAAAGTGGGAAGCAGTTAATTGACTTTGTTTACTTTCATCATTTTCATAAGGAGAACTACAGACATCGAAAATCCCTCATTTTAAAAATACTTTCAGGATGACACAGAAAGAAACCGACTTCAAGTATATTGGCGTCATTTAAGTGCTGTTCTCACGGGTTGTTTGTGTCTTTTTATATTCGACATGTGCGAACGTGGTGTACAGCTTAAGAATCCATTTTATTCTATTTGGGCAACTGAAATTGGTACAAATTTGGCTCTTGCCTTTATAATTGTGGCTGGTATTTGTGCTGGGCTTTACTTCTGCTTTTTGTCCTTTATGGTTTATAAGGTAAATTTTAATGAAACATTGGTTTGAAGTTTAAAATTTTGATTAATTTTCCTAGTAGTATAATCATAGCAAAGTTACTAGAAAATTCTAAGTTATTGTATTCATTATAAAAATTCTGTAATATAAGATTTTTTATTTATTAGTTTGGTTTTATATCACACATAGTGTGAGAATAACATGAGCCTAATTAATTTTTTTAAGGTCTTTATAAACATAAGCAGTAAACGAAAGTCTCTGCCAGCAATGGCATCTTCAAGGAGATTAAAATATGAAGGCATTATATATCGTTTCAAAGTTCTCATGTTGGCTACTCTACTTTGTGCAGCTGTAACTGTTATTGCCTTTATAATGGGTCAGGTTAGTAGCATTAATATATTTTTTTTGCATAATTTATGTAAAATGGCATCAAGTTTTGGTATAAAGACGTTAAAATAATGAAACCAATGAAAACTTCCACAACATGCGTTTTTATCATTTATTTCTAATATATATATTGGTGAAATTCATCGTCCATTTAGAAAAATTGGGAAAATCTTTCTTTTCTACCTACGTCATGCTCTTCTTCTACTTAACTATCCTATTTCCGTGCATGTTACGCACTTTACCCCACATCTTAGTGGAAGTGATGGGAGGATAAAGAAAAAGTAATATATATAATATAGATATATATATATATTAGTAATATATATATATATATAGTATATATATATATATATATATAATATATATATATCATATATATATAATATACTTATATATATATATTTTTTTATTTATTTATTTTTTATTCATCTATTGCCACATAGCCTTAATCCTGAGGTATCGTGGACAGAGAATGTTTTTTGACAGGTGATGCCTACTGTAAGGACAAAAAATGTTTAGCCCTGATAGCAACCCTGCTTAGCGCGACGTAGTCGGAATGCTTGCCAACGTAAGGCCGTGGGTTCGCATCCTAGTACGTGGATGGCCTATTGGTTAGAGGCATTCGTCGTTTTATTTTAAAACTGCACGCGGTGTCCAAGTGTGCGAATCCACGCTGATGGAGAGTAAGAATCTTCCTGTGACTCATTCATTTTCATATATAGAATATTAAATATATATATATAATACTATATATATATATATATAATTATTATATATAATATTAATATAAAATAATATTTTATATTATTATAATATATATTAGTATATATATATATATATATAGTTGGTGCACCGGTAGATCCGGCTTTTTATCAACTCCGGATCGAACGGGAGATCTATGTCTTGTTGTTTGTTTCTCAGACCAAGAATATTTAAGTGTCCACAGGTGAAAGACGGGAGAGCCGTTTAAGGAAATAGGAATATTGGGATGTGTTTTTGAGAGGGAGATGTGAAGAAGTTGAGTTTTTAAAGAGCTGAACTTTACAAGGTTGATCGATCTCATCAGGAAATCCCATCCAAGTCGTCAAGAGTAGAATCGGAAAGTTGAAATCAAGAAGCAATTCTAAAAGGAAAAGATGGAGCAAATTTGAAATGAGTCGTTGGCATAAGAGTGAATAGAGTTAGATGTGCAGCTTAAAAGATCGTTAATAAAAAGTAAGAATAAAGTTTGAGATAGAAACAGAACCTTGGTTGGAACACAACATTAAAGGATGAATGAAGAGGTCGTTCCATCAACAAGTGCCGATATGGAGCGATCTGAGAGAAAACTAGAAATAAGTGAGCAAAGAGAGGGAGGAAACCCAAAGGAAGGGAGTTTAGAGAGTAGCAACTCATGTCATACCCTGCTAAAGGCTTTCGATATGTCAAGCACCACCACACACGACTCCTCATAGTCCCTAAGGCAGAAAACCATAAACCGGTGAGACAAAGAATGTCGCCATTTGACGTACGTCGAATACCATACTGGTGATCAGAAAGGAGGGAATGAGATTCCAGATGATCCGGGAAATGAGAGTTTGAGAAAGAGTTTAATAATGTACGGCGACTACAGTGAGAGCTATATTACGATTGTTAGAATGGATCAGAGCGGTACCCTCTTTATTGAGGAAGTGTTGAATTAAAGTATTTAGAGTAAGTCGAACGGGAGGAATGCTGTCCGGGCAACTAGCCTTCCTGACTTTTGTAAATCTCAGGTTCTCACGCACCCGATCATGTGTAATCAAATTCGAGCCATGAAAACGTGACGAGTGAGGAGTAAGAGGATGGGTTGCCAGAGATCGTGCCAGGGTGGAAACTTAGCAATGAAAAAAGGAAGCGAAGATATTAGCTCTTTTCAGGAGTATAGCTACAGATCCGTCAGGTGAGAATAAGATGGAGGAAAGGCAGATTTACAGAGAGTTATTAGAGACAGTTTTTTGGCAAGTGAGTAGAATATTTTATCAGGAGATCCAAGAGGTCAGCCCCACATTCCTTTTTGGTGAAAATCACCGCTTAGCCGACCGGAGTACTGCTTTTGCCCTGCATGGCTTACGATTCCCGAATTGAAATACGACAAACCATAGAAAATTTGTGGCCCGGATACGGCTAGGTTAAAACAGAGATGTGATGGGCGCGAGAGTTCAAGTGAAGCATGCTTTTTTCCATTGTCTCAAAAGGCATCTTAAAGTTCCTCTCACTCCAAATCCGTCTGAAGGAGGCTATCGAAGTAATGGAGAACTACTGTTCGTGCGCTAGGTCGAATCACGCACGGACTGTATTCAGAGATGGACTATGATTTGGTAGATTAGGGAGAAAATGAATAAGACTCGTACCATCCTGCTATTCTCCATTAGAATCACGGCCGCATAAACTTTTTTTCGCCGCTATGCACACCTGTCGGAATCCTTGCAGGTACATGAACGCGCTGCTTCCGAGGCCAAGAACAGCGCTTCATAGGACTTGCAGTTTCAAACACGATAGAGGTATATGCATAGAAGTGCGCACGCAACATGCCTCTTCGTCGCACCTCTCCCTCCAATATTAAACCAGCATTTAATATGCTGCAGCCTCGTGTGGTTCAGAATAGAACGTGAACATGCAGATGAAAGTAGATTAAAACTTAAAGAGTCACTAGAGAATGTCTGCCTGTTACGCGAGCATATGTATGATGCAAGCCTAGATACTGCTATATCTGGTAGTGTTACATATAATCTGGTTACCGGTGACGGTACATGAGTAAGTATGTGCCTATGCGCCTCCTATCGGTATTACTGTCCAGATCGATTCGTAGACACTTGCCTGACTGACTGTGATTGGGCCTGGTTCACACGCTAGTCATCTCTGTAGAGGAGACCAATCCTCTCAAGTGACGGACTTTGAAGTTCGGCTCTCCAGTAGAGGATCTGAGCTATCTACATTGACTGCGTAGTAAGTAGCGCGCTTCGTTGTGAGAGATAGGAATTGGTATTACATAAGGTCAAGAGGAGCTCAGCAACGGACATGCATTTCGCTACTGTTCTGAGTAGAGTGTAGCTAAATGTAACTACTACATATTCATACATTGTCTTATTATTATATTACATTCATTCACTTATCTAATTAAGAGTATAGTAGAGGATTATCAATTGCAGAGTATTACTAGATCCTTCTAAAATCTGGTATATCCAGCTTCTCATTGTATTCGATCCAAAATTATTGAAACTCTTATCTCAACTATCATTTCGGAATCATCATGGATATCATCTATTTCTACCCTATCTAGTCACATTATAATTTATTATATATATATATCATAGTATAATAATTATATATATATATATATATATATATTATATATATATATATATATGATATGTTATATGCTTTTTATATGTATTATGTTGGTTACTTATTTAATTTAGGTTCAGAAGGCAGAGATAAAGAAGGAAGGCATTAGAATATTCAAGTGCTTTCCTAGCTGGAGTTTATGGCATGTGGAACATTTATACTTTCGCTTTGATCTGCCTTTACGCTCCTTCTCATAAAAAATGGCCAAAAGAATTGGTAAGTAATTAAAATTTATCACTATTTTTAATGATTTTTTCCACCACTTGTATCACCATGTATTTTTCACTTAAGGGAGCCGTGTAAATAACGACAACTAGTTGATCGACTTTCACAATTCACCATACAATTTAGGTTGTTAGGTTAGATTGTATATCTTAATAAATTTTGTATTTCGATGATTTGTTAAATTCGGTCAATTGTTGTCGGTATTTCTTCCAAGACCCTTCACTTAAGTCGCGTATAATTGATAATAAAAAACAGTGCACAATTGTATGAGTTGTTTTCATAATACTTTTACTGGCATATTCACCTAATTTATTAGTGTTCCTTTGCATCTATACACCGGAGACACTCTTGGCGAGAGGTAAGATTTATTATTATTATTATTATTATTATTATTATTATTATTATTATTATTATTATTATTATTATTATTATTATTATTATTATTATTATTATTATTATTATTATTATTATTATTAATTTAGGTTACCCATTATTATTATCATCATCCTATAATGCTAAGTTAGTTTTACCTAAAGTTATTCATCTCACATTTTTTTTAATAAGAAATTTAACCATTAATGTATGTTATTCCATCTACCTATATCCCTCTAGATCTTCTTCATTTCCATCAGCTTCGTACCTCAGTACTCTTAAACTAGTTTAATCCAGTTTCGATTTTGCTTGCCACTCAAATTCGTGACCTTAATCTTTTAAATTTGAGTTTGTGTATTTTCATATAAATATCTCCTAGAACCTTTCCTTAATAATTTACATAATTTTAATTACATTTATAATTTTCCTTAATAATTTACATCTTTAAATCTATCTTTATATTTCACACCTACATATCAAATTTGGAACAAATTTTCTCCCCCAAGTTTAACTTTTCAGATTTTTATTAAATTGTCCAAGAATCCCATCAATTTTCATAACTCTAAGGCACTTTGGTTCATCTTTAAGCCCTAAAGCACCGTTTTTGTATGATTCTCTCATGTTAATGTTATTGCATGTTTTTTTCTACTCATTCTGCACAGTGTACATTCTTCTGCAGTTTTCTCAAATTAAAGAAAGCATGTAAATTGACCGCTTAGTGTCCCCTTCTTCATGCTCCGTTTTATACTCGAAACGGTAAAACTTTTTTTAAAATCATCATTTTCTGCAAATTCTTTGTCATTTTTCATTGCAAATTTCTTTTCCTCATTTTTTTATTAATGCATCGAGATTTACAAAATTTAAAAATTGCCCTTCATATGATTAAACAAACTCGGTTGTAATGGTTGATCTAGAACGGGAGTGGCAACTCATAGCTAATGGGAGCCTTTTTCGTAGTATATTTTCCATAAAAATATAATATACTTAAAATCAACATTTAATTTTACTTATTACTATTAAATCAGAATATCCTGAGTAGTTTTTTTTATTAAAAATTGTTAAAAAATAATTTTTGGCACATTGCAACTTATTCACAAAAATTTGTCGTATGGTATATAAAAGGTTAGCCACCCCTGAACTAAAAGAATGAAATAACTCGTTAGATAGTAATCGGCATGGAAAAAAGAAAATAGATTAGGTAACAAAGAAACTATTTTAAAATTTTTGTTCAATTATTTATCTAAACAAAATGAACATTTATATATTGTACTTTAAAAGAAAAAGGAAAGAAGACAAATAAGGAGTGACATGCCTAGTTGTTTAACTATTGTGTTTAAAATGGAGATTTAGGTGTCCCAGGAGAAGATTAAAATAAGTCATGTCGGTTTATGGAAGAATTAGATACAAAGGTTTTAGAATTAAAAAAGAACATAATATGAAAAGAACAACTTGAAGGAAAGGAATTAATGATATATATATTCACTTTAGAATCAAACATTTAGAGTTGAAGTGACATTTTATAAGCAATCTTTCACACTACCTGTCCCATTTTATCTAATCTTTCATATCCTTGAATTTGACATTTCAGGATTTATTGACAAGTTACTTACATCGCCATAATTCACCCAAACGCCATTAATTAAACATTAAAATTTGCGTTTGAAAATTTAATGTACTAGAACTTCAGAATAGTTAAATTGCTAAAATTGTTCGCGCTCAACAAGTTTGGTAGACATATATCGTTCAAAAGTCTATAAGTATTAATTTAAATACAAAATTGTTGTTTGGAGTTGTATAGTTGAAATGCCCATATAAATTTTTGTATATCTATTTTTTTTTATTTTTTGCGACTTTTAAATACACATTTATTACTCTTTAAAGAATTTCCATTAGAAAGATTTTTTTTTTCATGGGCAGACGTGTTTTCAAATTCTTTTTCTTGTTACATAAAACGTGTCATTTTTAACCTACAAGTTTTACTTAGGCTTATTTCCCAATTGAGATTATTTGGCCAGTATTTGTATTACTATTATAATAGTTCTAGTAATTTTTGTATTATTGTTTTGTTTGCAACAGCATTGTTTTACTATTTCTTTGTTTTTTAACTTTTGTTTTTAACTGCTTTTTATGTTTGTTTACTTTTTTTTTGTTTAATAAGTTCAGTTTGTTTTGTTTTCGGTATTTTATATTCCATTTAAAGCATGTGAAAGCTCTTGTTCACAACTTCGTAGATAAGACTAGATAATTTTATATATTTTACTTATCATCAGTCGCTTGTGTTGATATTGTTACAATTATGTATGTATCTTTTTGATTTCTTTTGCTATACTGAATTTTATGAAATTATATTTATATGTTTATTATGTCAGTGTTAATATCTTTTAATTGGACCTTCTATAGAATTGAAATGATAATGCATCTTGCAAAAACTTCCTAATAGACAGTTTCCGGAATCAAATCTTACACTATTTATTGCCTCTTTTATTTTTTAGTATTAGCTAAAATTTTGTTTCATTGGCATCCAAAAGGGAAATTTGAAATCTATTTTTCTTCAGTATATATATTTTTTTCATCTTGTGAGAAATGGAGGCGGATTTCTAGCTGATAAACAACCAAATTATACTCCGTTGTTAAATAATTTCCTTATTTTTTTTTTTAGCTATAAAGTTTGACGATTTTTGTTATTTAGTAATATTTTAGTTTGGTTAAATTTCTATCATTTTAAAAATTCTTTACTATTAGATAATCAAAGCAGCACTGGAGAAGAAATTGAATTTAGCCGACTTGTGTCGGAACCGTCGGAACTGTCGTCTCTTTCTGCTTTCGCCAAAAAATCTTCAGTCGATTGAGGAACATGGCTTGCCTTTCTCTACGCCATGTGAAAGCTTATCTTTCAAACTATTGTTTTATGTTTAAATCTGACTAAAAGTAAAATGAAATATTTTAGTCATATAGAAAATACTTTTTAATCCTAAAAAAAAGATTTAATTATATAATATATATTATATATATATATATATATATATTAAATATATATATAATATAAAATATATATATATATATATATATATATATATATATATGATACATGTTATATATATTAGTGACTATCTTCTATATATATTATATAAAATATATATTATATATATATATATATATATATATATAATATATATATATATAAAATACTAAAAAATATATTATATATATATATATATATATATATATATATTAAAACAAAAAAATCTTGTACTTTTATAGGTACTACTCCGTGAGTAGAAACAAAGTAATTAGACACACTTAGTAACTAGATATTCGGGGTTTTCACTTTACTGGTGTTTTTATTACGTCAGTTAATACTAATTGTAAATGGTATAAATTTGAAATATTTTGATTGTAAAATATTATTATTATTATTATTATTATTATTATTATTATTATTATTATTATTATTATTATTATTAATCTAGAAACTTAAAAGTATTATGTTTGTGAACTCTTCTGCAGTTCTTCTCTCAAAATGAGCTTTAATTTTAATAGCTTTTACATTTTTTTAAGTAATAGAAGTAGTAGTAGTAGTCATTGATAGAGCCATATTTTTTTATAATTTTTAAAATTAATAAGATTCTCGTTTTAATTTAATTAAGTGCCAACTTTTATTTTTATTTTTTTAACTATAGGAAAGGTAGAAATCTTCTCCGTCTGTCTCTCTCATAATTTTTTTGTTTTTAAAAGCATTGGCGTAACTAGGAAATTTTCCTGGGTAGGAGGGGCGGACATGGCTCCCTCATCTGATCTGAGAAGTTTAGTAAGCCTGTTAAGATGTTAAGAAATTTTAATTCTTTAAACAAATATCTGGGGGGCTATCGCAAATTTACGCCTGTTTAGAAGTAAGGTTTTGTGCTTAGGATTTGTATTGAAACCAGGGATCATCGTAAATACTCTTAAGACATTGAAATTATATAGTTTTTGTTTTAATTTTATTAAACGAACATTTAGAAATAAAATTGTACAAAATAGAACTTTTTAATTTATTGTGAAATTATATGTTAATGATTTTTTGTAAACCTTTTGTTAGTAATATAGATATAAGTATTATATATTAATATAAACGTGAAATTAATGGTAGTGACACTCGAATAATTGGGACTATAAATTTTGTAAAATTGTTTTAAAAATATGATGTAAAAGTGAAATTTATATTTAGTCTTAAAGGATTGAAAAAAAGAAGAAATGATTTTGCGGAATAAAATGTGTTTATAATATTGAAAGAAAAATTCCTTATATGTAAATTTTTTTCCATATTTTTTACTATTGCAATTTTAATATTATATTTCCTCTTATTGGGAACTCTTATAATTGTAATTAAAAGTATTACATTTTATATGAAAAACTTTTCCTATCATGATCTCTTATTAACTATTTTATTAAAATAAATAGGTTTTAAAATATATTCTTAATTTTTTTGAATTGATACGATGTCTCTTTTTCTAAATTTTTTTTTTCATTACTTGAACTCATTTGAGAATCTTTCATATAACGCAATAAATATTAAAAATACGTCATTATTTTTTTATTCATTACTTTTTTTTTTTTTTTTTACTAAGGTATTTGGTTCTTGAAAGTTTGAAGCTGTTGAAATCTTTTTTTCAGGAGCCTTTTTAAGAACCTTCAATCAAATCAAAGATCCTTCTATGGTACTTCATTTGTGATGCTTATGTTACAGCGGTTATTTTCCAAATCTACTTTCCTGTAGAGTTAGCAGATACAGCAATTCTGTTTTTCTTTGTGCGAAATTTTTATTCAACTAACAAATATATATAATTTTACATTATAATCCTAGGTTGCTTTCTAGGTTGATCTAAAACTTTTTGCACTAACAGATTTTTTAAGTAGACATTCCTATATTTTTGAGAATATTAACAGTGATAATAAGTTGGAAAAAAATCACATTAAAAGGTTGGTAATGTGGATGAAGTTTGTTTTTCAGAATCTGGCAAGGGTGTCAGATCTGGAATGTTAAATGAAAAAAATCTTCGACTATTGGTTTGGTCGTTTTTTGTTCAGTTTTAATTCAAAAGTAGGAAATGTTAAATTGTAATTAACAGCTGCAAATTATATACTGAAAGGCTTCGGTAAAGGTTTCTGGATAAATAAAAAATTACTCGGTTTGTAGTAGTTAATATAAATTTTAATTTGTTCGTCGATTAAACTCTTTACAACAATTTTTTCTTTGCCCCCAATTAGGAATACGAGAAGGATACTACCCCCCCCCCCCAAGGGCATGCTGCTTAGTGCCCCCCCCACCCCCAGTCCATCCTTCTATAGTATCATGTTATTTGTTGTTTGGTGAAATTCCTTTCAAAATGAAAGAAATAATTAAGGATACATAAAGTCGAGGACATAGGAGTGGGCACATAATGAAATGAACGATAGGTCATTAGCAAAAAGAATTGGAGGAGATAAAAAAGATAGGTCAATAGTAAAAAAAATTGGAGGGAGACTAGAGAACTCTGAGGAACATCACATCATAGATTTAAAGAATGAACTCTGGCAACCTTCTACAACAGCAACAGAACAACCGCGATATCTATCGTTTTCCTGCGACTAAACGGATTATGGCATAGTGTATGAACAAGCAATATTGCTTCACCACGTCACTTCTATTTGTAGTTTAAAAATGGCACCTATTATAGTGAAAATAGTACATTTAATCGTGCTATGTTTTTATTTTATATATATATATATATATATATATATATATATAATATATATATATATATATATATATATATATATATTATATATATATATATATATATATTTATATATATAATATATTATTATATATATATATAATATCTTTCTTTCTTTATCTTTCCTTCATTTCCCAAGAATCAGATGGGAGTAGGGTGCGTAACGAGCATCGGAAAGGAAAAGCAGTAGAGAACATGACATAAGTCGGAAAAGAAAGCCAGCCTTACCGCCCCCTCAGACCATTAATAGTGAGAACTCACGCAGTCAAGAAAATCACCTAAAGCTTATGGACAGCGATGGACCCTACTAGGTAGATCGTCAATGTAGGTTTCATCCCTTGGGCCAAAGGTGGGCACAACCATACCCCCCTCACAATCCCCCGCCATTCACTCCTGTTATTACACCTTTTCTTCTCGCCTCTACCAAACGCACATTCTCCTTCAAAACATTCGTTTACTGACTCATCCACTTTTTTCTTCGGTCTCCCAGCCGGTCGGCTTCCCAACACACTCACCCCACTATACATCGCTACAACGACTATCATTCATTCCTTTACATATGGACCAAACCATCTCAACATACTTTCATTATTCTCTCATTTACCCCCTTTCTTCACACCACACCCTAATAATAAGTTTATTCCTCATTTTATCAATTCTTCTCACACCTAGCACACCCTAAGATTGTCCATCTGAAACACATTGAACTTTAATCTATACTTTTCTTATTCCAGACCATAGTCTCACTACTATACAATAACACAGGTAACATATATAACCTCATGTAGACCCTAGCACACTCAAGACTTAGTCCCGTTACATTCACCAACGATTTATTGCACCAGGCCACCTCTGACATTCACAACTTTTTTCTGACTACACTCTTGACATTCGTCCGTTCCCTTCTCATCCAACATATGCTCCTAAGTACTTAAACTCAGACACTTGTCCAGCTGCTTCACCATTTAACATAGCTTCACACTGAGGAGTGTCCTCACTCACAACCATAACCTTACGCTTATCCACGTTTACTTTCAAGCCCCTTCCTTTTACACACCCTGTGCAGTGGTGGTGAGATACAGCTCTTCTCAAACTCTTCTTCAGCGTGTTATATACATATGGCTGATAGGGCACCCTCCACTCTCTCCATTCTACTACATTCTAACACCATTCTGCCATCCTCCTATTCACTCTCTTGGTCTGTGTGAGCAATTGCCAATATACGCTCTCGCTCATCAAGGAGACATAACAAGACCGTCGTTGCTGCTTCACCTCCGCTAATCAATCCTAAATCCGAACCTACTACTCTAGCTCCTTTTTCTTACACACTATATGATACACGGACTCGTTCGAAATATTATCGTCGACTCTCTTTCTCTCCATACCTAGTACGCATCACCACCAACAGCCATTATATCATAGAGAGTGACTCCATAAACCTTCGCCTATATATCTATCATTTACGCCTGTTGCAAGTCCATTAAAACTAAAAATACATTTATTCTTCTTCTCCCTCATTTTCGTAGTCATTTGTGTTTCAATGTAAAGATTTTGATCCACACATCCTCTACCACTCCTAACGCACCTTGTTCTTTCACCAATCAGTCCTTCAGTCAACTCGACGCACTCTTTCGACCAAGATACCAGCATATACCTTTGCCCTAACAACACTTCAATAAACTTATTTCCCCTATAATTTCTACAGTGCCCTTTTTCCCCCTTACTCTTATATAAGCTGCGTACTATTACGCTTGTCCTCAATCCCTTGGAATATACCCTCTATAAAACGCTTATTACACAACTTCCAAATCAATTCAATCACCAGGCTCGCCTCCTGTTCTTGATTTATTTCACCATGATTCATCATAATACCTGCACGATTTTACCATTCTTCAACTTTTTCACTCTACCCATTACCTCGTCCTTACTTCCAATAACCTCACCCAAAAATACCTATTCCTTCGTGCACACAGTCAAACCCACACACATTCCTATCACCTCTTCATTACCTGATCATAGTGTGCAGAATTCAAGTGTTTCTTTCCAACACCATCTCACACCATTTCATCACAAAAGAGCACCATCCCTATTCATTATTCTAAGCAAGATCTCCCGCTTATTCTCATTCTTAACCTTCGCGCTTCCTTCCAGAAGAGTTTCCGTTAGTTCCCTTGTACAAGTCCTCTCCATTCATCCTCCTGCCAAACTGTTCATTTACCTCTTGTTTTCTCCTTCGTATACACCTTTTTTCCTCCTTATATAGTTCCAAGCATCTTTTTTTTGAGTCTTCATCATTTTTTAGTACATTTCAACACGCTTCTTTTTACTTTAACCGTTCATCACCTCTTCATTCCACCATTACTGTTTACATTCTTACTTCCTACTTAGCACACCCACATACTTCCTTTGCACTACTAACATTTGCTTCCTTCATTTGCCCCAGATTTCGTTCAGTATCAACTTGTTCACATTCAACCCTTTTACTAGCGAGCGCTCTTACATCCTTATCCTTATTGTCTTGCTCACTAAACTTCTCATTCTTTTTAAAATTTTTTTTTTTTTAAACCCCCTTTTTTTTTTTTTTTTTTTTTTTTTTTCGTAATTTTTTTTTTTTTCACCTTCCTCTCCATCAAGCCCCCACTAACTTAATTTTAATTAGCAACAAACATATATCCGATAATCCCAATCCTAAACCCCTAACTGATTCTAAACATCCAACACATACATTCAATACTCCTTTTCACCAACACAAATCAATCTACTTTTCACTCGATAACATCTCTACCTACACCAACTCTAGTATACTTTTATGGTTACTCTTGTGTTTAAAGAAAGTGTTACTTACACACATACCTCTCGCTTCACAGAAATCAATCACCTTTCCTACCATTCTCATTTTCTCCCGGCCACCCAAAAACCACCTGTTATACCATCCTTTTTGATCACCTATCCAAACATTTAAGTCCCCCAAATCTATCAATCTGAAGCCTCTACTCACCATCCAGAACATTCATTCAGACTCTACCCAAAAAATCGTTACTCTCTCAACGTTTGTCCACCAGGATGGACCATACGTTCACAACCCACATACCTTGACTTTTCAAACTTAAATTTAACCATTAGGAATTCTAGGACTCACAACAGCTCAAGTTCTACCATAGCTTGTGTACACCAGCGTCACTGTGCAAAATTGCAACTCCCTTCTCTTCCTCTCTCAGTCATTGTTCCACACCAGCACACACACGTTTCACACCACAACCACTCATTTTCAACGTTTCCTTTCATCTTTTTTTATTTTCAGTCACAGGCGAGCAAATCAAATTTTGCCCTTTCTAAATACATCCATCACCTCTCTTCCTCTTCTTCCTCAACTTTATTCCTCTGAAATTCCCATGTACCCGATAGCGATTCCATACAATTTTCGCCAGAAGTAAGCCGATTACGGACCGATCACGACTCTCTCGAGGCCTGCATTAGCATTCCTGCAAGGAAATAGGATGCGCGTAGTAGGGCAGCCAAGCCCAAACTCATTCATCGTTCCCCGGTTAGTCGGCTCCTACGACACGCAGGACATACGACTTGTGGGCAATTCTTTCTCCCCCACACACAGGGATATGAGTAGTTGGGATGTCTGTAAAGTGTTTATATATATATACTATAATATATATATATATATATAGTATATAGTATATAGTATATATATATATAATATTATATATATATATATATATATATATATATATATATATTATATATATTACTATATATATTATATTATATAATATATATTAGGTATATATATACTATATTATATAATATATATATATAATATTATTATATATATAGTTATATATACCAATATCCAAGTATACTTTGTGCTGACAGCTAATCAACTCCCTCAAGTGCACTCTATGACTCTCTGACGTTAATAATGCATATACGTGATAGTGTCTATTTCTCCGGCTCGCACCATTACTACTACTACACGTACGTCTCTCTCTCTCCATGGATACGGCAGAACCCTATGTTAGACTCATACGTATAGATAATAATCTACCTCTCTCGCACGGTACGCACTGTACTACTAACGCTGATGAGCCAGTTACTAATTATAGTATATATGTATTGAGTAAATGTACCTAACTCTCTCTCAAAGTGTGTGATCTACTATCAACGTCTCACGTTATAGTGTCCTCACCAGTTCAATTTCTATACATCCGATATATTATTATATAGCATCTCGACGCGTCCCTATATATATCATACTCTCCTATTCAATACTCACACAAGCATATATGCCCGATATCGTCCTCCAACTATATAATATATATAATCTCTAAGATCGTGATAGTCGTAGTCCATCGCAGCATAGGCAATGTAGTCGAATACTCTCTCTGCTTATATATATATATAAACGCAGATATATATATATATATATACGACTCATAACACAGTATGCAATATATTTACTTAATTATCCTTCCATTCTTCCTCGCAACAAGACTGGGGGTAAGGGTGCGTGACATGCAGCTCGGAAAGAAAAGGTAGAAGATCGCAGAGAGTGTGAAATGAGCTCAGAATCGACAGATGAACGCGAGCCCGACATCTATCAATCGCGCCCCCTCTGTAGCCTATAGTGAGAACTCGTTGCAGTCAGAAAATCGCCAAAGGCCCTACCCCTAGAGCTTCACGCGACCGCGACGGACCCTCACTTCTCCTCATAACGTCAAGTGTAGGGTTCATCCTATGCCCAGGTGCTGCGATTCATCCTATGCCCAGTGACCAACGCATCCCAGATCACTCTACCACCTATATTCACTCACGTTAATTATGCCAACTTTATTTCTTTCGCCTCTGCCAAACTCACACCTCTCTCCTTCAGACATTCGTTCACTGACTCAATTCACTTTTTCTTCGGTCCCCCAGCGTCGTTTCCCAACACACACACCACTATACATCGCTTCACCAACCGACTGTCATTCATCCTGTCCATATCGTGAACATGATGAAACCATCTCGACGTACTTTAATTTATTCTCTCATCTTACCCCTTTCTTTACACCGCATACTCTCTAATAGGTATACTCGGATATATATCTGATCCAGTTTCTTGCTCATATCTATCGATACAGCATCCCATCACAAGACATCCGTGGTGCATATATATCTGACTTGTGTACTCTCACCGATATAGTCCTCTATATAGTTACTGATACGCTAGCTACTAAACTTAGACATGAGTCTGAGTGAGTAATCACCGTCGGCACTCCAAGGTGACAGATGCATCAACCACCTCACGTCGTGTGAGTAAGTGAGCTCTCTGTGTGAGCTCTCTCTACTCTCTAGCATTAGACTACTCCGAGTCGTTTGAACGAGGTGATGCACATATAACCTCCATATATATAAAACCCAGTGGTACTCACTGACCAACAAGAACGCGGTGGACGTGATGCCTCTGCCAATGGAGAGGTCTCTCACTCACGCGTGTGTGTGAGCACCATAAACCTCTACTAAATGATATATATATAGAGAGTGAATGAGAGTGAGTGCTCACTTGACTATATCTCATAACGTGTGCTGGTTCTTTTCAAACACACCTCGTGGCAAGCCTTGGCGGAGAATCTAACTCCATATATACGTCTGCATATCCTCATATATAACGTACATATATATAGCTCAAATGGATACTTCCGCTATATCAGAGTGAGTGACGCTGAGGTGAGATATCTACACTGACGTCCCATCTTCATACATCGTCTAAAGCTTACTGGTGGCAGAGCGATGCTCAGAGTGTGTCAGTCGATAAGCATATTACTTCCAGCCTCTCCGTCTCATCTCATCTCGCGTATCCGCCAGTGCTCTCTCGCTATATATCGAGATCCGGTCATGAGTATACTCCATCACCTCGCTCTATACTCTACTCGCTCTAAACCAATCACTTTTTGACACCATTTGATCTACACATGCTTGTACTATCGTCATGACATACTTTTGATTCATTTCAGAAGAATACCACCAACACCAATTATATAACTAAACACCTTCATAGGGCCCTTCCCTATTAATTCCTATAATACGCCGCGAACGCTGTTGCAAATCCATAAAACTAAATACAATTTCTATTCTTCTTCTTCCCTCATTTTCTCAGCCATTTGTTTCAATTGTTAAAGATTTTGAGACCACACACCATCTACCGCCACTCCTAAAACGCCCACCTTATTGTACTTCAATTCGTAGTTCCCTCAGTCACCTCGACGCACTCTTTCGCACTAAAATACCAGCGTATATCTTATCTACAGCACTCAATAAGCCGAGTAGACTCTGACCCCTATAATCCTACGTGGTGTCCTCGATCTCTCCCCACCTATATACATCGCTTATATAAGGGTACTATTTATTACTGCCCAATCCCTCGGAAATATACCCTCCATAAACACTTTTATTACACAACTTTCAAATCCAATCAATCTACCATATCGCCTCCGTTCTTGATCACTTTCACCAGTAATTCATCTATACCTGCAGATTTACCATTCTTCAACTTTCTCACTTAACCCATTATCGCCGTCCTTGTAATGACCTCATCCCCAAAATACTATTCCTTCTTGCACCATCAACCTACATACATTCACTATCACTCTTCATTACTGTTAATATTAAATACAGATTCTCGAAGTGATTGCCGAACGTAGCATGTCGACTCATCCTCGTGACCTGTACGCTCAACCCAGCCGCACGCAAGATCCGTACTACGAGCTGAACCCGAGCATTCCTACTTGGCAGATGAAGCCATTTACTTATATCGATTCTACACATCCCTCCACTGCGCGTCGGCGCGCCTCATCGCGTCAGATCGAGCGCCGACCGCGTGAGCAGTACATTATACACCGCTCGATGCCATAGCCTCAGAAACTCGCTCTTCTCTCCCGTGCTCTCAAACGCCTCCCAAGATCGGGAACGACTTCTGAGATAAAGTTAATAATATTTCAAAGCAATTTTTTGTTCTTGTTATGGCCCCCCCAAAACCCCAAAAGGAAATGCTTGACATGGAACATCGTTATCACAAATGTGTAGTATATTGCAGAATTTTTTTTTTTCATTCCAGCGCGGCTTAGGATTTGAGTATCTGTCTCATGGGAAAACGTCAAAGGCTATGGATATCCGTTCTTTATGCGGCCCTCAAATGATGTCGCCAATATTCTCATCGAAGAGGGAATACCGATTTCATAAGATTCTATGGACTATTATTGAAGCATCTTCGCCTCGGAAAAGTTTTGTCTTGGTTTGTTCAGAACTTTTTCGTCTCGGGGGATCAATCCTGGGGGTTTCGGACAGCCTCCGTCTGTTGATCTAAGGGAGAGCGCCGGCAACCATTAAATTATCTGGCCAACCTATGTATGTACATTAGGAACTCTTAGACACTTCGTACCAGAAAAATTGCTTTCAGACTTCAAAAATTCGTTGAATGCTAATATGAGCATAAAAGTTCACTTTCTACATAGCTCACTTTTAGATTTGTCGTTTCAGGATAATCTAGGTGTTTATATCGTAGGAAGGAGAACAAGGGTGAAGAGGTTCCATCAAGATTATCAAAGTTGATGGTAAGAAGAAAGATACACCACGGAAGATGGGTATAACACATGATGGCATGACACTGATTGTGGAGCAGTTTCCTGGCCTTCAACCCATCATCACACGGTGGAGTCATCAAAGCACCAGGAAGCAAAACTCCAACTGCGGATAAGCGTGGATTGGCCACATTTCTGACACAGAAGACAATCAAATAATAGACATGCGATTATGTTAATTAGCATAATTTGTGATTTTCATTTTGTTACTGAACTTGAAATGTTTGACCTATAGCATTTTATTTACTTATAATAACTAATTTGATATTTATATCTTCATGTTCTTTTTGTTAATTACGTTTACAAATCCCTAACATAAAATTGTTGTTAAATCAATGTATCTTAGTGACCACCTTATCTCAAAAAACTAGAGCTAATCTTAGGGAAAACGGACGGTCATATTCAGAAATCAGGGCAACAAGGTACCTTTAAAATGACCTTCAAATGTTTTGCCGCAAAATCTTTGTTGGCTAGTGTTTTTGTAATAATTAATTTAATAATAATTTTATAATAATTTAAAATAATAATTAATAAAATTAAGAATAATAATAATAATAATAATAATTAATAATAATAATAATTAAAAAGAATTGATAATAAATAATTAATAATTATTAATAATAATAATAATAATAATTTTAAAAAATGAAAATAAAAATATAAATAATAATAATAATAACAATAATAATGATAATAAATAATAATAAAAAAAAATATAATTAATAAATTAATAAAATAATAATAATTATAATAAAAAAAATAATTAAATAATAATAATAATAATAATAATAATAATAATAATAATAATAATAATAATAATAATAATAATAATAATAATAATAATAATAATAATATAATTAATAATATAATAAAATAATAATTAATAATAATAATAATAATAATAACTAATAATAATACAAATTTGAATGTTTTAATAACATTTATAAATAAACAATATAATAATAATAATGCATAGTTTTAAAATTTTAAACAATATTAATTTAATAATAAATAATAATAATAATTAATTAATAATTTACTTTAATAATAATACTAATTTTAAGGAATCAATATTGATAATTAATAATTATTTAATAAATAATAAAATCTTGATATTAATAATAAATAATAATAATAATAATTGGAAAAAATTTAGGAATTTAGAAATGAGAAATGGATTTAAAGAAATGAAATTGAAGATAATAATTACAAAAATAAATGGCCAGAAAAAGAGATTAAAATATAAGCAAATAATAAATGAGAAGAATAAGGGGTTTAAATGAAATAGAGAAAATCTTTCCTAAAGGAGAACCAAATTAGGAGAAACGAAAGGAACAAAGTAATTATAGTTATTTCTATTAAAAATTTTAGAAAGAGAATAGGAAGTCAATTTCGTATAGTTAAAAACAAAATTAAGAAAATATCGCGCTCGCTAAAATAATAAAGAATAGAGACAGAGGGAAAAATAAGTTAATCTCAGTTGAAAATTTGTGCCTAGGAATATCAAAACAAAATTAATGTAGAATGTGTTATTATTATAGTAAAAAGTCAAAAAAAAAAAAAATCTTAAAAAAAAAAAAAAAAAAAAAAAAAAAAAAAGGAAAATTCTAGCTTAAGGTTGAACAAATAAAGTAAATAGAAACTCCCCCCCCCCTCCCCCTTAGTAGAAGAAAAATCATAATTTAATACATGAACAATATATCATATTAGGAGAAAAAGAAAATCTCTCTGAGCAAGTAAAATGTCATAATAAGTCAAGATAATCTAAAATTTCGGAGCAACTCAAAATAAAATAAATATCATAAAATTTGACAACAGATCAAGATAAACCTAAAATATCATAGCAAATCAGAATAAATCTACTAATATATCAGAGCAAATCATAATAAATATCCCAAACTATCAGAGCAAATCAGAATAAATATCCCAAAATATCAGAATAAATCTATTAAAATTTCAGAGCAAATCAGAATAAATCTCCCAAAATAAACGTAAGCTAATCATGAAAAAAAAAACTTTCCTAAAAATTATCAGAACAAAATGGTTTTTAAGGATAAACCTAAATTATTCAGAGCAAATATCAGGGGTGATAATCTAAACAAATATCAGAAGAAAATCACATAGAAAAGAGAAAAAAATCATCCTCAAAATCTCCCACAAACCGATCTTTGCGATGATCCAGCACTCCTAAAAATTTTATTCAATGGATGGAAAATCAGAAAAAAGCTCCTAAAATATGAGAGCAAATCGAGATAAATCTAAAATATCAGAGCAGATAGTATATAAATATCCTAAAATATCAGAGCAAATCAGGACAAATCTTCTAAAATATCAGATTATAAATGAAGATAAACCTAAAAATAATCAAACAAAATATAAAAAAAAATCTCCCTAAAATGCTCTAGGGCAATAAATCAGAAATAAAATCGTTCCTAGAAATAACAGAGCAAATCAAAAAATAAAATCTCTTAAAAATATGAAAATGAAATCAAAAATAAAATCTTAAAATATCAGCAGGCAGCAAATAAGAAATAGTAAATCTCGTAAAATATTTCAACTATTAAAAAAATTGAAAACATCCATAAGTGAAGAAGAAATTACTACGATGTTGTCCGCGCCACAGCCGATAACCAAATAGAAGTTTTAAAAAAATTCATATCAAGCGAATTAAAACAAAAATCTTCCATAAAAAGAGAGAGAGAAATAAATAAAAAAAAATTTCCAAGGTCGAACAATTTGCCAGTCCGAACTCTCTAAAAATATTTCTACCAATCAATTCAAGATGAACTTCTTCTCAAGGGATTTCAAAATAACTGAAGCAGACACACGCATAAATATGAGAACAAACAAATATATACGCCCCAATAAGAGAAAAAAAAGATCAAAAAATCTTCTAAAATTGAAAAAAAGGTCGGAAGCTAAAAAAAAATTTAGAACAACAGTTAGAGAGCACTAAAATATATTTAGAAACAACGAAGAAATCTCCTAAAGAAAAAACATTTAAGAATATCTCCTAAAAAATTAAAAAATAAAGGAGAGATATCTATAAAAGAAAAAAAAAAAATTAGAAAAAAATCTCAGAAATTTCAAAAAAAAACAGACAGCACTCTTGAATAAAAGAAAAAAAAAAAACGAAAAAAAAAAAAATATTGGGAGGAAAACTGAAAAAAGTGTCTGAATTTAAAGGAGAAAATAATAAAAGAAGAAAGCCTCCCCTAAAAATATTAAATAATAGGAAAGAGAGAAAAAGTCTTCAAAAATTAAAGGAGGGAAAAAAGAGAAATATTTCCTTAAATCATAAAGAACAAAATTACCAAAATAATCTCAAAAAATATCAGAAAACAAAATAGGGTCATGTAGATTACCCAAAGGAACAACCTTGAGTTTGTTTTTTAAATCGAAGACAAACGACAAAATAGTAAGAAACAGAAATAAAATCGAAAAATAACAAAATCAGTATATGTGTAAGAAAATTGATAAAATAGGAAGAATCAATATTAGGGAGTAAATAGGGAGAACACAGAATAAATTAAATAGGCATTTCAGAAAAGAAAGAATTTAAAAAACGAAATTAGGAGAAATAACTTTATGAAGGGAAAAATATACACCAGTAAATATTTAATCAATAAGAAAAATTATTTAAAGAGAAACCATTATAAAATAACCTTAAACATCCAAAAAAACAAAAGAAAATAGTGGGTAGCAAAGTTATTAAGAACTAAATTTAGGGTTAAATATATAAAGAAGTAAAACAATAAAAATTATTTAACATTACTTTCTGAAATCACAAAATAAAAAAAGGAAATATATATAAAATAATAAATAAATAAAAAACAAAGAAAAGAAGAATAGGAAAAACCATTCAAAATTTATTTTAAGTGAAGTTAGTTAAAAGGAGAAAAATAAAATAAAATCAATTAATGAACAAATTACTAAAATATTTCAGGTAAAATTTTGAAAAATTAAAAAATAATTAAAACTTATAAAAATATAAAGGAAAAATTAAGTAATACAACTTGAGAGAGGATATAAGATTAATCAAAAACCCAAAATTGGCCAAAAAGTTTTTTAAGCCAAAAGTTTACGTAATATTGAATGTGAAACCCCAAAGTCAACGAACTCTTTTTTCAGGTTGGAAATATAGGAAAAATATAATAGGGGGAACAAAAATAATGGAAAAATATTAGAGAGGAGACCATAGAGACAGGAGAAGAAAGTCAATGGCGGAGAGTTACGAGAGAGAAGAGAAGAGAAAGAGAGGAGAGGAGGGAGAGAGACGGAGATGAGAGGAGAGACGAAGAGAGAAGGAGAGGGGAAGAGGAGAGAGACGAGAGAGATAAGAGAGAGAAGAGAGAATCTGACGAGGGATGAGAGAGAGAGAGAAAGAAGGAGAGAGGACCAGACAGACAGACAGACAGGGACAAGACAGAAGACAGAGACAGAGACAGAACAGATAGACTGACCAGACAGACAGACAGACAGGACAGACAACAGACAGGTGAGAGAACAACAGACAGACAGACAGACAGACAGAACAGGGACAGACAGACAGACAGACAGACAGAGACAGAACGCAGACCCCAGACAGACAGATGAAGGAAGGGTGGGAAGAGGATTGAAATGGCATGAGGATGTAAAGAAAAAGAGGAATTATAAAAGTTAAGAATTAAGAGAGAAAGAAGAATGGTTTTAAAAAAAAAAACTAAGGAAAAATAAGAAAAAAAAATGGAATAGAAAAGGGTAGGGAGGAAAAAGAGGATTAACGAGGAAAAAAAAAGGAAAAAGGAGGAGAAAAAAGAAGAAACTAAAGAATCCAAGAAGAATGAAGGAGTTAAAAAAAAGAAGGGTTGAGAAGTTAAATAAGAGAAGGAATATAATAAAAGGAAAAGAAAGAAAAGGAGGAGAGCAAAAGAAATAAAAATTAATTAGATTATAGTGTTGAGTTAGAAAACAACCCTCCAGTTATTCCATTTAAATTACCGTAACCAAAACATCTAATCAATTCACTATAATATGTATCGACGTGTACTGTAGCTAACTGGTAACACCGCTGCGTGTCTTGCATTCTCCTATCCCCATTGTTCGAATCTTTGCGTCTGTCGGAAAAGCAAAAGTCCAATTCGAATTGTGTTTTGCTAATCGCTTGCATAGTTTAAATCATTCATTAACTGAAACTAGAGTTGGCTTATGGCACTCCGAATTTTGTCACCCGCACAAGGCAACGCACCGCCACAGCACCGCAACGCACCCCCCCCCGCACCGCACCAAAAGTCATTTTTGTCGCCCACCGCACATTTACTGTTATGTTTAAATGCGAATCGCGCTCCGCACCCACACCGCCACCAGTACAGGATTTGTTGTGGCCGCCATGCATTCACACTGCACCAAAATTGTGAAAATGTGAGCACCACGCACCGCACCGCACCGCACTCGCCACTCGCACCGCATCTGGGTGCGTCAGCCTTACCCTACTCTTTGAAAACCAATTGCCTTGAAAGACCAGATATGGTATTAATGACAGAGCTTGCGCGTTCCCTTTGTGAAGTAACAGAAACAATCCATATTACTACTTATTAGATTATCTACTGAAAATTTAATTGATATAATATTTGAATTTGTTTGTTTGTGTCTTAGTTTAATTATAAAAATTAATATTATTAATAATATTAATATTATTAAAATATTAATAGATTATAGAATCCAAGAGTGGTAAGTTTTATAGTTATATGGGCGGAAAGGAAAGGAATAAAATAAAAGATCCCATTTAATCCATAACTGTTATTGAGGCTGTTCATTAATTTTTAAGGAACTTAAAATTTTAAATTATTTTTTAAGCCACTTGTTAAGGAGTACCAAGGAAAAGTATGTTTTATTCCCACAGAGCTGCGATACCTGATTTTCTATCTTTGGTAAAATATTAATTGAAATAAAAAGGTTTCTTTTCTTCCATAGTTAAAAAAACTAGTTTCTATTCTAAAACTATCTACGTCCCAATTGAAAAAAAGAACGCATGTTTATTCCCACAATTTAAATTGTTCATTTTCACCAGTTCGGAAATTTGCTCACTTACAGGACAGTTTCCGTTTATTCCTGCCCCCCCCGTCGAGGTTCGATACCTATTTTACCACCCCAATAAACCAGCTATTTGTGATTTGAAGTGAGTAATAATGATTGTGTAACTTTAACAAGAGTTAGAAAATATTTTGTAAACTTCTATTGTATAACTATTTTTTTAGCCTACCACCAATAATCCAGGCACTGTGAATTTAAGGGGGTAATGATAGTTGTAACTCTAACAAACATTTGTAGAAAAATATTTAGCTGACTTCTCCTTTTTATTGGTAAAATAAACTTTTATAGGGAAATAAGGTAGGTGACTTGGCCTTTGATACAATAGACTTTTCTTATCCACAAAAATTCACTCATAACTTC
>JABUQX010040504.1:40000-42500 GCA_015478945.1 Trachelipus rathkii
CTGCCTATACAGTAACATATTTCCACGCCTATAGAATATATCTTTACTATCTTCTCACGAGAACTGTTAATCTCTCATCCAAACACTGAGTCCTCTATTAATAGGGGAAACTTCAATGTAAACAACATACTGAATGGTAGGGTACATCCATATCGATTATATTAGTAGCAGCGGAAGATATGACCAAATCATATTTACAGCTATTCTACAAGCATCTGAGGACAAACTAATTAATAGATAAAGTACTCAAATCAATACACATTATCTCTTGTTATCACGTTGTCACACCACACACCACATTCTGCGACACGCAAACACTTGACTTGGCTCATATATTACGAACCCACTAGTCCTGCGTCGCTGTATAAAAATACAAACACCTTGCCTCCCAGCGCTAGTCATACAGACGTAAATACTGTATAACCACACAACCTTAGTACATCGTCTGAGTCAAATGTCAAAGCACTGCTCAGCTAACAGCACAAACATCGGCGGGACGATTAAATTCCCTAACTCCGGAAAATCTACAGTTACTAGGCATCGTTGTAAATCGAGCGCGATTGGGGCCTGCGTCGCCATCCACGCATAACACATATAATTCGAGAATGAGACTTAAAGCATATGTACATCTGGCATCCCGAGCGCGACGCATACTAGCCTCTCGGGATATAACGCCATCGAAGATCAAATGCACATACAAATTGACTGCAGTGCCATGACAGCAGCAGAACCCCCTTCATCTACGATCCGTCTCACTTAAAGTAGAGCGTCAATCTCCGCGTCAATCGCGAAGGTTTCATAGAACCTCCTCATGAGCTTGTCATCCCTGCCTGCTGCGCCCATTCAGGCAGAGACGAGTTGACCCTGTTAATCAGAAAAAGAGAAAATATTATCACAGATCTACCTAACCACTCTTTCGGCCGCAAATATAAGAGATGTTCCAAGATGCAAATCTCTCTGAGGAGAAATCGGTATATGCAGAGTGTTATAAGCCTTTGCCCTGAACTCGAACCCCTAAAATCCAAAAAGCGTACCAGAGATACCCGCAAACGCAGCAAAGTCGAAGAGCAGTTTACCACCACTTAAACAAAGGAGCGCGACTTAAGCCTACCGTGCGTCTCCTCCTGACTGTACAAATAAGCTGAGTGCTTCATCTGGCCATCTTTGACCAAAAACATGTAACAATTAACAACTTCGTAAAAAAAACGTTCCTCTCCCGGCCTCTTACTACAGCTCTGATCTCGTCTCCTATTCTTAATTCTCATATCGTATGAAGTACGTCGCCCAACCTATGCTTCACAATCCGGTTCCTGTGCCATATTCTCTTTTCGTGACAACGCGCTTGTCGCTCTACATGACGCAATTCTCTTTCTATTCTCTCCGCCCTTCTCTCTAATCTCAAGTGGGCGAATCCGATGCCTTGTAGCATGTTATTAACAATTACTTGAGGTCGAGAGCATCGAGGCTCCTGCGAAAATGCTACGAGACAGTTATACAGGACGCTGCAGGATGAGAGACGCATCAGGAATAGGGTCTATCCTTCCGCAAGAGGTTTGCTGAGGGAAGAGAAGTGGTGAACATTTGCCCTATGCAATCCACGCGGCCCTCTTTCGATTATCAACAATGAAAATTATTGCGTACAATTTCAGCCAAAGAGATAGCATACACCCCTTCTCACCCCCTGGAGAAATAGTCCCCGCCCTCAATCGTGCCACCAACGTAATATTATTCCCGAAAGAAAATTGAAAAGCCGAATCCTGCGTAAGGAACTCTAATCTTATACGTATAGCGCACCATAAAATGAGACTAGGCGTATAACTCAACAATCTTAGACTAAAATAGATGCTTTGAGATCACTCATAGATCTAAATCTAAGCGTCTCATCGATCTCCAAATCATCCTGGTGCAATGCACTCTATTGAAGTCTACTTATCTTACTGAGTACGGTCTAGAGTATCGGCGCAGATTTCAAAGACGTCATTACGAGTCTAAACTGAAGACTAAAGTAGTAGATATCTAAGAACACCAGTCTGTGACTGATTTGAATGTTGATTCCCGCACCTATGAGAACCAACTGTACGGGGAACTCCGTGGTATAGAAGCGCCATGACATATCCAGATAGCACTTGTGACCGCGCCATCAACAAAACTAAACTCGACTACGCATTGTGCACATGCATATCTCTGCAAAGCTAACACTCCTCCTTGTGATGTTATCCCTCCTTCTCAATTGCATATGCTAGCTAAGTAAGGAATCTAATTTCACGTTATTTCAAATAGTAATTGCGTCGGATATCGGTCAATGTTGTTGAAACCTGGAACAGCGAAGGGCAGCATTCCTTCTTCTCTTTTCTGTCAATAGTGGTGCTGGGTCCTCAGTTTCAGTCTGATTCTCTACTTTATTCGGCCTACTTTCTCATAATGATACTTCTCACCTGCACATCTAACTCTTATTCAACTCATATGCCGATGATTCGAGCCCTTCATCTTCAACTCATGC
>JABUQX010040504.1:57500-81664 GCA_015478945.1 Trachelipus rathkii
AGATGGCCGATCCACGCCCTTTCAATGGTGAGTTATATAGATTCTTACCCCTCCAAGGTCAGGCTGAATGAGCTTTAATAAACTATTATTATTGGAATTACATTATTATTTTTTTGTGTGCCTTATAACCCAGAATGATGATAATGCATTTTTTCAATCATAATTGATGCATTTAGAAGGGGGGAAAATTTTTTTGGTTCTAGACCTTATGCCACCAAATTTTTTGGTTCTAATCATCATATATACCGAGATACGGAGTGGGTTTTTTTTACATAAAAATCGATGATTTTTTTTTACACACCATGACTATATATAGCATCGGGCGGGGTGACTTGAACCACTTTAGGTATAACTTCGTCTCCCGACTCTCCCCTAATGCACTTTTTAGAATTTTTTTTTTTTGTAAATCATGGCCCTATAGTCGGGCATAAGCACACAAAAAAATAATAATGTAATTCTAATAATAAAAGTTTTATTAAAGTTTGAATAACGCCAAGTCAGCCCGACCGTGGAGGGGTGAAGCGGACCACCATTGAGGGGTGACTCGGACCATCTGTTTAAATTCTTCTTTTACTATAATTTCAATTTTATATTTAATTTTACTTTAATATAATAATTATTATCATATTAAAATTCGTAATTAAGTAATTAAAAAATGTCAATAATGATAAATAAAATACGAATATAAATAAGGTGGTCCGATTCACCCCTCTCCGCCCAAAAATTTTGACACTTTTTTGAACTCGTTTTTTTTATTAAAATTTCATTTTTTAAAAAAATTTTCACTTAATATAAGTAACTTTTTATTACATTTAAATTAATTATACGAATAAAAATGTCAATAATTAATACATGTAAAATACGAAAAACAATGGTGGGTCGAAGCCACCCCCCATCATTTTACGGCGGGCGTGAATCACTGGACCAAGTTAGGCCCCCGTTTTTTGCCACTAATACTGCTTGATCAAAAATTTACTTTGCCAGTTTAAAGCTAACATACTCGAGTGTATCCACTGAAAAAATAATTAAAATCGATCCACAATTTTTCATTTTATAACGAAGTTAAAAAAAATCACATTTTTCAAAAGTGAAGTTCTATTGAAGGAAATTTTGTACCCTAATTTCTAACATTTTTTAAAAATATTAAAAACTTTCTATGAATTAAATATGATCTAAATAAAACCTGTAGTACTACCGCGTGGCTATTAAAAAAATGAGCGAATTTTTTTTTTTTGTTTTATTATTTTTTTTATTTTAGAGTGACCGAATCACCCCTCCTAAAGAGGCGGGCCCGGTCACCCCGCCCGACGCTATATATACAGTGGCGTATCCAGGATTTTTTTTCGGGGGGGGCCAGACAAAAATCGTTTCTTCTAATATTATATATATATATATATATATATATAATATATATATATATATATTATATATTATATTATATATTAGATTGAATATATTTTAAATATTTCAATTTAATAAATTACATGCAGTTATGTCAAGA
This sequence comes from Trachelipus rathkii, assembly GCA_015478945.1. NCBI lineage: Eukaryota > Metazoa > Arthropoda > Malacostraca > Isopoda > Trachelipodidae > Trachelipus > Trachelipus rathkii. Next base: position 59,002 of record JABUQX010040504.1, read on the forward strand.
AAGGATTAATAATCTCAAAATCTTTTAGTGTCTAAAAAATTTGGGGGGGGGGGCCCCTCGCCCCCCCCTGGATACGCCACTGTTTATATATATATACTATAATATATATATATATATATTATATTATATAATATTATATATCATATATATATATATATATATATATATATTATTATATATATATATATAGATAATATTTATTAATTATATATATCATATATATTATAATATATATATAATATATAATAATATACATATATTATATATTAATATATAATTATATTAATATATATATATATATTATATAATATCAGATTTATTATTTTATAAACATAGGAATTTCTGATATTTCCTTTGGATCATAAAATGTATTTTAGTTTTAATTATAGTATATTGAGATATTGTAATAGTTATACTTAATTATTAGTCCAGTATTTATTAACGTAAGCGCTATATCTGGTTGATTATCTGACATAAATTCTTGTAATGATAAGAGTACTTATTACCCACCAGAAGGGTTTGTAATTACAATCTATATACAGAAAAATAAGGTGAGTGATAATAAAGATATAAAATATGTATATAAACTCTATATTCTTGGTGGTAGGGTTCTGAATGGGATTTCAAAAGTATGTGGCGATAGTGGAAAGGTTTGGTCTAGAATAAATTGGGAGTTTGAAAGTGATTGGGTTTTAATAGCGGGAGTTAACGTATGTGTATGTCTCCTTTGGTAATTCATTTTGTATTTGGATGCTTGTGTGCCCAGGTTAATAATGGTGTATAACTCAAAAAGGTGAAATAGGGTTTAGTGTGCTCGTGAGTCCGCAAAGGTGTTGAATGATGGAAAATAGGCAAGACGAGCTGCCGAGTTAGTCAAAATTAATATAAATAATATAATAGGGAATGACTTATATCGAATGTTTATCTCTGCAGCAGATTTTCACAAGATCACTCAAATTTAAGTTCTCTTTCTCCAAACTCAAATGATTATGAGTGTAGTAGACATCTGATAAGATAGAGGTTCGCGCGAATTGAAGTGGAAAAGGTGTGTGTAAGATCCTAGGGTGTGAATAATAAGGGGGGTTTTAGATAGAAAGTGGTAGATTATTGGTTTATGGAGAATGTTGTTAAATAGAATGTGAGTAGGCTCGAAAATTAATTCTTGATTTAGAGTAAGCAAATTCAAGCGGTGATGAAATTTATCGTGTTAGATGGTGAGCGCAGCAAATAGTGTAATAATACACGTAACCTCAGCAGTGAAATTGATATTTAGGATAAAATTTGGATGATAAAAATTGAGAGACACAAGAGATTATAAGCTCAAATGTAATATTGAGAATTGTTGTATATATAGCTAATTTGGTTAGAAGAGGAGTGAGAACATGAGAATGTCTAATTAAATCTCTTTTTTGGTATGGCTAGTCTAAGAAGTTAGTGTCATCTCGAGAGCAGCTTATGGGTTATGCAGTTTTAACCAGTAGGTGCAATGAGGTTGTCTCGCTGTGTTAATATGTTAGTAAATAGTGTGAACGTAACGGTCTGGAATTATGGAGGACCTAATGAGTATGCTTAGCATACGATTTTATGCGCTCAGAGGGAACACGAATCTACTCTTATATAGGCGCTGGACTGGAAAGAAAATTGATAAAACTCGAAGGAAGTTAGAATGACTATTAGGAACATCATGAGTGTGAGTTATGGGAAGAAAAATGGAAAGTGAAAATAGAAAGATGATATGAAAGCGATGAGTCAAGGAGATAGATATTGGAGTTTTAATTTGGAATAGTGCTTTAAACAAGGTGAGTATAATATGAATTTAAGTCGAGGTTGTGTGTTTAAAGCGTGATGGTCTATAGTGGTAGAGAGTTGTGCTGATGATTCAACCCGCTGGTGTGCAGACCTTGATGAGAATAAACATAAATGTGGTATTAACTGAGTCTAAGTAAGTGTAGATGTCCTAATAGAAGAGGCGGAAGTGTATATTCTGCGCTATACGGAGCGGAGTAGGATAAAGGTCAAGCATGAGTAGCCGGATTGATGGGCTGGGTTTTGTGAAGGGGTATGGTTGTGAGCTTGCCCAAGGGATGTACCCTACATTTAACGAGATGTCACAGTTAGGGTCCATTTTCGTCTCGGGAAACCCTAGGTGCTTTGCGACCATATTTTCCTGACTGCGACGATTTCATCTACTGTAAAAGTATATAGAGCAAGGGACGGTTAAAGACATGTGTGGTCCGATGGTGCTATCTCTCCTTTATTTCTCACTAACAACGCTCTCATATTCTCATTCTCGAGCATGTCTCGCTTTTCTGGCTCCTACTAAATTATGATAATAACGTTCACACTTAATCCCAAACTAGATGATAGTGAGGTATGTATAAAGACTTAAATGATAGAATAAATCTAGATATTGTCTGTATTTTAATTTAAGGGTTCATATTATATATTAAATAGGATTATCTCAATTTATATTTTTATACGAAATGGAGCTCTATATGTATTATAACTCACTTGTGTCAAAGTATCTATTTTATTATATTTTTATTAGTCCTGTAATAAGAATAATATAATATATTATAATATGTGTAATATAATAATATATATTTATTACTTTATGATTATATTATTATGTGATGTATAATTTAAAAATTTACAATGATTAAGAGGGCTTTACATATTGTTAAATATATAGGTAAATAATTAAAGTAGTAAGCCTTTGACCTATTTATATATATTATTTTAGTAATCTCTAGTTTTTTATTAAAGTTTATTTGTTTCCATTATTACACAGTATATATATGTTATTGATCGTGGCCAATAATTAGTTTCACAGTTAGTTATAATTATGTATTTGATAACAAAGTTTCTAGCAAATAATCATAATAACTAAGTAGAGTGAGGCTGATTATATCTTTCTCAGTGGTATGTCTCGGATATTAAATAAGTGAGCAGATGACACGTGATTTGAATATAGAGCAAGAATGTGACATTCAATAACAAGACACTATATTATTCTGTATATATGCATAAGAAAAAACATTATAATTTTAAAATGCTTCTGCTTCATCGCTTTTACACATGGCCATAGCGGGAAGCACTTAGAAAGAAGATGCTCAGAAAAGATACTAGCTCGATAAATGCTTAAATTAATTAATTCAATTCAAGGATATGTGGATGGTTACCTCTGATATGTAACTTTTATTTTATTTATACCTACCGTCTCTCTCAGTCTGCTCCATATATCCCTAGTTAGTACTTCATGATAACAGTTTTATGATAATAAGCTACTTAGCACTGTTCAGTTCTCCGTAGTTTACACTTATCGTCCTTGTCTCCGGCTGATGTGTGTGTTAGTGAGAGAAGCTGTCATAATGTTTCTATCTATGTAGATTTTATATATATCTTTGGTTTAGTTAATATTTTTTTTTCATTCTATGGTATTATCACCTAGGTGAACTAGCTAAATATAAACTCTCTAAGCTACATTACAGCTTATCCATGGTTACACATTTTTCTAAAAATTTTTCGAATCCTTTCCAACTAGGGGTAATGTTAAAAATTTAATTGAGAGTATATATATATATTATATGATAATATCTATACTTTTGACTTTCAAGCATGTCGTATAGACAACAATTTTTAATTGTCTATATATATATTATATAGATATATGACTTATATTAACCACTTTCTGTAATATATGTACTTAGTATTCAAAACATTCTTTATAAAAATATATACTACTCAATTTATGATTTTGTGAGTACATGGACTATATTAGTATATCTAATATATAATATAAACTGTTGTATAATATAAATATAAAGTTTTGACGCTATATATATATACTCTGAGATCAAACATTATCTTGTATAATATAAATTATGGTGAGAAACTAGAAAAACTTTAAAATTACTTTAGATTATAAACAAATAATGGCTATAATAGTACACATATAGGAATTAAATTTCTAACATATATTACTGAATACAAGGTATATATAAAAGAACTAGAATCTACTCGAATAAATAAAAAAATAATATTTATTATTTATTCATATTATATATTTATGAAACTTTCTTACTAAGGCAAAAAATTAATATAATAAGATATGTACACTAAGTCATATAGTAAAAAGATATCATCATAACTTACTACATTATCTTGCCACTTACAAAAAATTGTAATTACACCTAATATTTATATATATTTATGATAAGACCTACTTTAATACATTAATATAACAGACATACAGTTACATGAGTTATTAATAAGTATATATTATTATACATCTTAATATATAATATTAGATAGTAATAATAACATAATGACATAATTACATATGTGAAGTATTAGAAATAGCTTATTAATGAAATGATTAGCAAGACATAAGTTACTATTATTTGTCCAAGTCGTCGCCTACATCTCTATCTTGTGAGAGTAAGTGAAAGTATATACTAGTCAATGCACAAACGTACCACTAGTTAGATCGAAAAATCGATCCGAAGCGACGAGCGATAGAGAACTTCTGCTATGGCCTTTTAGGTACGTGTACGTTGTTAGCTAAAAGATTACCTGTAAATAAGAAAAAGATAGACGCATAGGAGTTTTCTACAAATATTAGCTGCTCCTTTTTTTAATGATATACCACAGACACGTATATTAATTATATTCACTTTTTTTAATGGTGAAGCTTCGAGCCGACTGGTGAGTGACAGATGGCGCACCTGGGACTCGAGTCCCCTCTCTCGTTCCCTGATCTTTTAAGATGCAACCTCGTGCATGAGACCTCTTCGACTCTTTCCAGTCTTGGTCGATTTTAACTTTGTTATACTCTAATTTAGTTAATAAATAACATATCACACAGTGTTTTTTTGGCAACTCTTCCTGAATATTACTCTGCGTTCTTTATTTGCCTTTCGTAATATACTCAATTTCGACATAAAAATTCTCGCTCTTCATTTACAGTCGCTCTCGTATCAAGTACTTTATATCAGGTATAACACTTCCTATTTAAGGTGCACAAGATATACTATTAATTTTATTTATCATCTAAAAACCTCATCTAATTGATTATTATACAATATAAATATATTGTTTACATTAGTAAGGATATAAATAAATAATTATAATATTTTATAGTTTATTTCAGATATATTAATAAAGCATATTAAATATAATTTAGTATATATATCATCCTCTACTCGTTAAATTTTTATACTCACTCTCAGTATAATTGAGTAAATACATTGGTAACTGTGGAATGTAAATTATAACTCTCTGACATGTGACTAAAAAAACGGAAACTTAACATTTGGTGATAATCTCACACAATGATTGTCGTTTGCGCTCCGTGCTAATGCTCAAGAAATATGAACGAAAGCTACGAACTCTATCTAAATTCATAAATTGGATTATCTATCCATTCTGCACCTGGGCCTACTCCTTTATATTCGTATGACATAACAATTGGAGGATTCTTAGTTTCTATTACTAATGTACTTGAGTTAAATTAGCGAATCGCTCTGATCAGTGATAAATGACGAAAGACTTTACAATGAGAGAGTTGACCAGTATCGCTCTATTTAAGTGTGTGACAAATACTCTCGCGGGCATCTACTGCAAGAATGTGAGCTGTACAACGCAATTTTATATAGTTGGTTTATTATATACTTACTTTTATTTTATTATTACTATAGTATTATATGGTAATGTACGTTTATAATTATTTACAACACTATGGATATATAATTATAATACCGATATTAATTAAATCATATTATATATTTTTATTCAAGTGGCCATATTTAGATAAAGTTATTTACATTTTTCTTTTATACTCACCTTTTTATTACTGAGATTGTATTACTAATCCTCTGAGTTGAGGTATATATATATATATATATATATTACGTTATGACTCTTCACAGTGGCAGGAATTTGTACTATTATATGATCAGCTGTAAAGGTCAGAGTTGAATATTACAATATCTTATATTATATTACCAACTTTCATTCCACAGTAATTTTAAAGAGAACATATTACATATCCTATGAATAATCTCTTAAATCAAAACTATACATTACCCCTGAGGATTACAGTCCTCTCACGTTTTTACCTTTGTTGAATAAAAAAAAAATCTGATTTAATAAATATATAATATATATAATTAGTCTATACTATTTATAATATATATATATATTACTAAATCCTCAACCTATTTCTTATGTACTCTGAGTGTGTGCATATGTATATATATATAATATTATATAATAATATATATATATATATAATATATATTATATGATATTAATATATATAATTATATTAATATATATTAATATATTATAATATATATAATAATATATATTATTTATATATATTAAATTAATATATAATATATATAATATGATACAATACGTAGACATTTAATTTAATATTTATTAAAGATATATATCATATATTATATTATAATAAGTATATATATATATATATATTATAATTATATAATATATTAATATATAACAGTGGCGTATCCAGAGGGGGCCAGTATATTATATATATATATATATTATATATATATATTTAATATATAGGTATATATATGCTCGCTGTGCCGCATTAGGCCTCGCCCTTCCCTTAACGCTGTCCAAATAGTTTATCTATCACAGCGAGCACCTAAGACAATGGTGAGTGCTATAAGAGAGTCAATCCAGAGAATTCTTGTTTTTTTTTTTTTTTTTTAAATTGCAAATTGAATAATATAACATATATTAATAGATAAACCACAAAGTTAAATATATATGAGTATACAGTTAGTAGGTTATGTTATTGTATTGAGTTATACTGCTTTAATACATAGATTTAATTTTTTTTAATATTTTTAAAGATGAATGAAGTTAGTTTTAATTTATCATATAGGTTTAAATTTGAATAAACTTCACAGTTTTTTCACTTTTTATGAAATTGTTTCCGAATCCATGTAATCGATATAGGTAATATATATTACTATATTATATATATTATATATATATTATATATATTATATATATATTAATATATATAATATATATATATTATATATTAAATATATAATATATAATATAATATATATATTTATTTTATAATATATATTAATATATTATATTAGCAAAGAAACTCAGATTATTATCTATATAGCTCACTTACCCCCGAAAAATATCCTAGTGAGATACGCCTATAACTATATGTATAATATATATATAATTATTATATAAGCGTATATTATACTGAGATAATAGGTATACTATAGGTATATATAGTATATATTATATAGTATATATATATAATATATATATATTATAAGTATAGCAGATAAACGACATGGATTCATATAGTATATATATAGTGACCGGGCCCGCCTCTAATATATTAGGATATATGGATGATATTCGCTAGTATACCTTAACTCTAATTAAATAAAATAAAATATAAAAATAAATTAAATAAATAAATAAAAATAATATAAAAATTATTAGCTCTAATTTTATTAATTAAGCCACGCCTCTATATATAATATATATATATATATATATAGGGCCAGAAGAGAGTGATTGGAAAGAAGGATTAGACTTAAGTTTTTATTTATTAGATTACATATTAATTATATTATAAATTATATAGAAAGTTTTTTTTTAAAAAATAATGTTAGAAATATAGTAGGTACAAATAAATATTATACCATTCATAAGAACTTCATAATCTTTATTTAGAAATAAATGTGGATATATTTTTTTAACTATTTATATATACTAGTTATATATAATAATTAGAAAATATATTATGTGGATCGATGTTTAAATTAATTTTTTATTACAGTGGTAATATACTCTACCCTACACATTAAATATATATAACTAATATATATTCGTAAGTATGTTATTACTTTATATATAAACTATTAGGTGCAAAGTTAAATATATTTTTGATACCTAAGCAGCTTAATTTAAGTGGCGCAAAAAAATATAATCAGGTGAGGTATAGTAAATACCTAAACTTAGTCGATTTCACCTACCGCTCACTAGTAAAATTAATAAAATTGATGTATAGTGAGGTGGTTATTTCTGGTATAAACCACCATTGTGATTTTTCGTTTATTATATATATTTATATAAAAATTTGGAATATTTATCTAGTTAGTTCGAGTGCAATATAAATATTAAATTGACAATTAATGGTTTTAATTAAACATGATTAATAAATCATAAAACAAATCAAAAATTATGCAATAATAATTATCAAATAATTAGATAAATAAATATAAATAGATTAAATAAATAATAATTTAAATAATAGATTAGAACTAAATATATATTTGTTTTACAAATAAATAAATAAGAAATAATTATTAAAATAATTATTAAATAATAAAATTAAATCCCAATTAAAATGATATCCCTTAAATATAATATAAATTATCAAAATTTTTGCCCACGGTTGCGTCTCACATATTCAATAGGGAAATAACGGCGAATAACACATCAAATTAATCATTATATTATTGATATAATTTTTTCAATATATAATTAATTAAATAATAGTCAATAATCTATAACACCTATTACATTCAAAATTAGAACTTATCTATATATATATATAATAATCATATAATATAATATCAAAATATAATTTATATTAAAGTAATGTAATAATAATAATTTATTATATAACTAATAATAATAATAATATTAATTATATAATGTATAAATGATTATCAAGTTATTTTTTTCAATAATTGAATATAAATAAATAATAATAAATAAAGTAATATATTTTATATGATAAATTCCCATTATTGATGATCTCTGGTATCCAGTAGAGATACATACATAACTATTACTAAATGGTATGGATCAGACTCATTACCCTCCAATCATACTCAAACTCATAGATAGATAACAACTGCTGGAAGGAATTTATATTATATGCGATTAACAGTCTGCCTGTGTTATAGTCTATTTGCTCGAATAATCGTTTGAAATCAACATGTGTGTAAAATGTGTAAATATATAGCAAACAATTATCCATTGTATTGCACTATTCTAGATAGTATATAAGTGATGGGTACTCCTGGTGGTCTCTTATCTCAGCGAAATACATAATAAGAAGATGAAGGCGTACGTTCACGAGTATAATTATACAAAAAAAAAATAATTTCAAATAATAAAGTTCATTATAGGGGTAGTATGAGTCGTGAGATGAACCTAATGATTTAATACTACTATAAAGTGGTATCGGTCAGGTCAACCCCGCCCGACAGGTTATATATATGAGTGAGTGTATATATGAATATTAATATTATATATAATATATATATTATAATATAGTTATATATATTATATATATAATATATATATATAAGTGTATAAAGTATTATACGAGCAAATAGGGGGGCTCTAGCCACGGGGAACATTAAAGTGAGGGATTGATCATATACTCCCTGTTAGGGAGGCGAGGAAACCCCACTCGACACACAAAATCCCAAAAAAGCGGGGTTCTGGAAGACCCTCCCCACTCGTATGGTATTATGAAAAATCTGAGTATTCAAACCTGTCGTTCCCCGAAGGCTGATAGAGGACCCACTACTGCTCATCTCTCTGCGGATTTACTACTTGTCGGGTCACATTCTTTAGTTAAAAAATAAAAATAATTTATAAAAAAAAAAATAAAATTACTATCATGTCACATGATTATTTAACGTGCTATAGTAGTAAGGCAGGGATCTCATAAGTGACTCTGGGACACTTTTTAAGTATAGATAGATACATGAGAGTATTCCGACTTATTCCTTGTCCAACCTATTGGCATCCTGATTTGGAATTTGGAATTTCACTATGATTTTTTTTGATTATAATTAACCATGAGAGTGCCATTAGAGTGTCGACAGCATTTGGTCGACAACTTTTTGTCATAGTATGGGAAGCGTATTATTGATCACTAGCTCCCACACACTCAAAAATATTAATACACTATCTCGCGATAATTTCTTACCATAGTTAACTCAAGAAGTATTCTAATAAATGCTTGTCTCAGTCCTCTTAGACTTCCTCGCGAGGAGTGATAAATGATCCGTTGATATACAGAACGCGATCGCACTATGTGATAGTTGTGGTTGTGATTCCGAAAGCTTATGCCCAGTCTCCTCCACTTTAATATTCTCTATCTCTAATCCCCTTATGTAGAAATCAAATTCATAACTATCTCTAGAATATTGTTATCTCTTCAAATATATTTTCTATAAGTGAATAATTAATACTCTACTAATAAAATATTTATAAATTTTATAGTATATAGAGTAATTAAAAATAGTAGAAATAAATAAATGTTATGATCAATGAAATATCTATAATCGAATAAAGTGTACACATAACATTAAGGTTAATGCTTTGTGTGATTAAAGCGTGCCACAGACATACTCTCACTTTAACTCCTGCTCTCAAGAACATTATAAATATACTAATTTAGAGTAGAGGTGTCTTAGACGAGATTGTGTAGGAAAATATCATGATGCTCTGGGAAAAGTTGTGTTCTTTCTAGCTATTATTATTTCATATCTCCAATATCAATTGTTTATTTTAAATTTATATTTTCTTAATAATATGAAATGTTACTTTATGTCTGTTATATATATGATTTTATGATTTAATTATTAATAGTGATGCGCGCTCAGATAAGAATGAGGAGAACTATATAATCATATAGGAGTAAATTATATCAGTTAAATATTATATAACTCGAAATAAACTCAATAGTATTGATCCATATAATTCATACTCACCCTATATCATTCATATTTTATACGGCGTGAAGTGAATCGGACTAAGTGATTAGGCCTCCTGTTGAATTATTACCACTAATACTGTTGGAAACAAAAATTTACTTTGCCCAGTTTAAAGCTAACATTACTTGAGGTTGATATATGACATACTAGGAATAAAAATATAATTTAATAAATTTACTATTACCACAATTTTATTTTATATAAACAAATGAGTATTAAATAATAAAATAAATAAATAGGTTCATGCACTACACCTCGTGTTAAGTACCGATAATACAGGTGCAGAATGTTATAACTTAGATAATACGTAATAAATGCTACAGACGAAAAATTTATTGTAATCACTTATATTAATCTAAGTATTATATTTATTAAAAAACTCAGTGGACCAAACTGCACATTTAATAGAATTAAAATATGAATCTATAATAAAAAAAATTAACGTCTAAAATTAAAATTATAATTGTTCAAAAATGTATTGATATAAAAAATCCGGAGGAACAGTAACCACTTAAGCAATTGAAATATAAATTACCGCTGCTATGTTACCAACTGAGCACGCAAAAGGTGCAAGTATTTTGATTATTTTTTTTTTAATAATACTAAACGGGTAATTAACCATTTACTCGTGTAAGACTGAGAGATGAGCGCGCATATGTGTAGCAGTGAAGACTAGAGTTGGGTTCATCTGGCACCTTACCGTTCAAAAAAGCTCATGAGAAATCAATAAACTTTAACAAAAAATGGATGGATCAAAATATCTCTCATAGAAGTAAAGTATTATAAATTTTAACACGGTTTATCTCCTCACCGAAGCTGTAAATAAATATATAGATTATGTACCTTTGGTCTTACCTATATTATGCTTTCTCGAGATGAAACAAATAGCCATATCCGTCGCTTCCGTATACAAAAAGAGATCAATCTCGAGAAGACGCTTACTTTTCGCCGATATTACTATGTTAGGTGTAAGATTATATATACAACATATATACTTGTAAATGGTTATATGGTATTGTGTGATAATAATATATTTCACGCAATTAATAAATAATTTTTATTTTTTACTGTTTCTCGAGACTGAAATTTCTCTTAACCGAGAATTACATTGAGAGACTTTCTGTTCACATGATAATATGTTTTTCTTATTTACTCCAGTAGTGTGACCTCAGCCTCGTACTCTCCGGAATTGGCTGGCCATAACCATAGTTATTATATATTAATTATCTGTTAGATTTGAATATTAACACGAACACTAGTTTAAGTTTATTAAATAAATATAATTAAATAAAGAGTTTGTATTTAAATAATTATCTTTCGTACGATAGGGAATATACTGACACTTAATGCAGTCAATAAAAAATAGATAATAAATATATTTATATTAATATATATACTATATATATATTATTAATATAGTATATATATTATATATTAATAATTATTAATTATATAATATTAATATATTAATGTGGGCAAAGGTATATCTATACCTATTGACTCATTATTTGGATTCTAAAGTAATTTTTAATTTTAACTATTATTTAATAAATTAATAATATATATTACATTAATAAAAATATAATTATAGAAATCATATAAATATTATATATATTATTTTTAAGTTATATAATTTTCATAAATAAAAAATAAAAATAATTACAATATATTCATGTTATATGTTATTACTTTATTCATGCTAGGTTAATAATGAGATAAATTTTTAGACATTATTTACACAAATCAGTGTGAGGATCCATCGCTTGAGTTTTCTTTCTCATAAGTTCTTTGTGAAGTTATTTTTGAGACATTTATTATCTTTTGTAAGAAAGTTAAGGAGATGAGTGTTTTGTCCTAAAAATTGCTAAAATCTTGAGTTTTTTTATATAACATTTTTTTAAAAATAAAAAATATAAGTAAAGAAATAGCAATAAAATAGAGTATATATGGGCTCTAGAGCCTGACGGGTAAGTAAGAGTATAGCGTGTGAGTGAGTCTGTAGATATTCGAAGCAGCACCGCGATAGGGGAGAAGGGCGGAATGGAATTCGCGCGCTAACGCCAAATATATAAATACCGATCTACATAAATATAACGAGATAAGAGAGAGAAGGCGTGTTGTTCTTGAGGGGGGGAAATAGTCCTTAGCCTCTGTCGTTCCCCGGAAGGCCGAGACGAACCTCAGACTCTAGCCGATCATTTGCGGGTTATACCACCTCTCGCTACGGGGCATATTCCTTTAGTTTTAAAAAAAAAATAAATTAAAAAAAATAAAAAAACTGACAACCACCCGGAATCCGTTCTAAGTTAGCAAACTCATATATTATATTGAAATATTACATATCCTCATATAATAGAAAAGGTCTATTTATATGATCCATTAAAATATACCCTATACTATGTTTTTTTTTATTTGGTAGGCTAACGAGTTACTCCGAATTTCAAAATGGTCCATAACTAGACTTTCTCCTAATATATATAATTATATATATATATTATATATATATATATATATATATATTATATATATATATATATATATATATATAATATATATTAATATTATAATATTAATATATAATTAATTATATATATATATATGGCATTAACAATATATATTATGTTACCCATAACCCCGTCAATGAAGAGTATAAATTTTATAATGTGACAATGACTCCTGAGTGCAGTGTTAGGTTCATATTACTACATCTAGTGATATTCTCGTCTATATATCGGTATAGCGTATTCTAATTGTATTAGAAAATATAACTATTTAATATTTACTGTGTTACCTCTCAGTACATAAGTATCTTAGAGAGATGAACCCTCTATGACTAATTTTTAATCGTTTTTGAATAAAAATTATTATGTTATAATATATAATTTTTAGTTAATTACGTTGATTTTGATAAATAAAGTGTACTATTTGGCTCAATAACCCTTTCAAATTATAGGTTACCCCTTTTACAATTTTGTGTATCCAACACAAAACTTTTAATAATATCAATTACATCAGTATCTGTTATATTAATTTATCCTCTTTTAAACGTAAATTTAATTTAACTATTTAATTTATCTTTTTTTATCATTTATTTATTAATAAATATATAGATAATGTATATGAACAGAAATAGTAATACTTTAAAAAAAAAAAAAATAAAAAGGGTAAAACTTTCTCAAATTTACTCTTGACATTATCTGCCATTTTACCTACTACTCTCTATCCATTTTACCTCACTCACTTACCACGACAGCCGATGACTTGCCCTCTTTGATTGTGCGAGAGAAGCGCTTCTCGATGGCATTGAGGCGCGCAAACAGTAGTGCACAGAGTGTGTCTGATATTCATACAACGTTAATAAGAAATGAGAAGTAGAGAGAGACGTAGTGAAACTCATCCCTTGTATCGTACACCCTAAAATACCAAAAATGAGAGCGGAGTGGAGCTATTCGCTGGAGATGCTCCAACGCACGCGTATACGTTGTTCTTGCAAACTTTTCGGATTTCTGGGACAACTTGTGCGTAGTAGGGTGCGTATAATTGATGGCATCTAATAAAGTAACCAACTTTATACACAAGTCCTCCCTGCGTTTCCTCCGGTGTGACAAGAAGATCGATAGAGACCCCCGACATCACCTAGCCATCAGGAGTGTCTTATCCACTTAGGTATTAGGTACCGCATTAGTTTAAAAAATCATATATATTATTATATTTTTTTATAAATAAATCTATTAAATGTGTATGTATACCCTCACAAGGGTATATATATTATTAAGACTATGCCCCTGATAGGAAAGGATATTGGAGGTATTGATTTATGATTCTATTTCCGGACTCATTCCGTGAGATAACGATAATATATTAGTATATATATATATAGTATATATAATATATATATAATATATAGATAGTGATAGTAGACTCATATTATTATTTATCCCGCTCACACTACCGGGTACGTTAGAGTCTGCTCCACAGCAGAGCACCAGACATTCATTTGAGGTATATTATGTGTAAATTTGAGCGGATACGTCAAAACTAAAATTGTAATGTATTACATTCTCACCGCACCCATCTCTCTCTTGGAGCGGGCGAGTGTTGAAACTTATAAAAGTGCAACATTCACATATACTATTCACTTCCGTCTCTCGGTGTCTTCCGCTCCTACTCTACGCCTATTGGGTCACGTAGTTACTATGATTATAAATTAAAATTGTATATGATACATTATTTCAGTTCAATATAGTGCATTAGGTAAAGTAAATTGAAAAATTAGATTTGTAATTACTAGGTACACTTATACACCTTTATTTATATACGAAAAGATAATTTTTTTTCTCCATGAGAGTGTCCTGGACTACTGTACCTTGAACCTGATACCGCGAATACCTATACCTAACCTAATCTATAATACCTATACCTTTACCTAAACCTAATACTCATAACTATATACCTTAATAACCTTAACCTATAACCTAACTAAACCTAAATTTCACTAATACATTTTATAACATACAATCTATACATTTAATTGCCTATAACCTCAAAACCTAACCTGATATACCTCATATAATCAACTTATATTTTGCACTCAATAAATATAAGATACATGGATCGTCACTGAGAGGCAAAAAAAAATAACTTTCTGAATATCTGTCTGCCCTTAGAGTGAAGAGTATATGACTAGTTTTCAACTGCTCATCAATAGATGCTTATACGGTGACTCGAAATATAAAAAAAAACTAATATAATCTTACTGTGACTGACATCTCGCTATCCGTAGGGGCGATATATTATTATATATATACTAATTTGTTCGCAATACAGGAAAATTTTTCTAGTGTGATTCATTCAAAATGTGTTGAGGTCTCGCTGTTCACAGTATTATATTAATATCTATATTATATTATATAATATACTAATTATATATATATAATATTATATATTATATATATATATATATATATATATAGTTATATATTATTAATTAATATATATATTAATATATATATATTATATATTAAATTATATAATATATCAGGCTGCTCGGTTTATTACGGGGTGAGTGAAAGCATCAGGAGGCCGGTAGTCACTTTCCTCTATAAAATAAAAAAATTAAAATAAGTCAAAACTAATGTATTGTTATGTTTATACAAATACTATTTATTACTGATTCAATAATATAATATTTTTAATAAAATGTGGTTTATATATACTATAAGAAACGCTTAATTTTACATTAAGATCATATATTCTCTTGCGAAACATTATTTTTTTCATAAGGATCATTGACTGAAGGAATTTTGATTTGTGCCTCCAAGAATAAATCAAGAAGATAATATTTTATTAGTTTCCTTTCATAACATCTGAGAAGATTACATTGGCAACCTAACAAGGAAGGTTCTTTATTATCTTATTTTGTTTATTTTTGAAAGGATTTTTCCTACTCACTAAAGCTCATCCTCTTCGAACCTACTGTACATAAAAAGGTCAACAATTTGCTTTTTAACAATTAATATTAAAATAATTCAACACTTATTTTGATATATTATATTATATTATAATTTATATTTTTCTTTTTAACATTAACTAAAAAAATTTAAGTTTTTTGTGTTATTAAACATTATATTAATTAATTTAATTATTTTTAATATTTAAATTATTTATAATTTTTTATTTACTGCAATATATATATATATCTCTTTACCTAATGGATTAGCATATATTTTTCTATAATAATAATTTGGATATCGTTTATAATTGCTAAAACCATTATATAGAAACTAAATATCGAACTAATACTTGCTACATTAATAAATTATAAATATAATAATATTTATATATATCGATGTATTATCTGAATATGAGTTGAAATCGAGCATTTCAACGTCTATAATTCTGCCATATCTCACTGCACTAATTTTAACTCGAGAAAGTAACAGCTCAAAAATTTAACATACTGTCCTATGGGTTTAACATTATTTTATACATTTTCACCAACAAACATTACTAACTTTCAACTGGCAATCTACCTCTAATTCTTCGGCCTTAACACTTCAGCATTTTGATGAATTTATTTTTGATATACACCATTTTTTTGATACAATTAATTTAAAGTTTATTATTAAATATTTAATATATAATATATATAAACTTATAGATTCAGGCGGTATACTTTTAAGGGAGCACAAGATTGATTTATCACTCCGCTTATCGAATTGAAATTAGGGATTAATAGAGATGATTATGAGAGTATGCCGGCTATAAAGTTTATCAAAGAACTTTGTGCAGCAGACCCCGAACGACGAGATTTCTAAAGAGGGGGGCCCTGGTGCGCGACCCCACCCGACGACGAGAGAGAGTAAGAAGTTATACTAAAAATTTAATATTTTATTTTGATTAATATCTAATCTAAAAATTGTAATTTTGAATAATATGAAAAATGTATTATTAAAGTAAAAAGAAAATGATATATATATATCTTTATTTATTAGTTGGTTATAGGTATATTTAAGTTGCTCAGGATTCAACTGTCAATCTAGCATCAGTAACTATCTTTTTAAATAAAAACTTCTTCTGTGTAATATTTTAGCAAATATTAAAATAGGTAGATAGTTTCCATTTAACATACTCAGTTTATAAAGAAATATATTATAAAATACTATTAAATTAAATAAAATATAATTAATTATATATCTAAAAATGAACAAAATTAGATTTTTACAACCTTTATAATACAACAGGAAATAATCATTAAAACAAATTCGCTACTCAGAAAACGCTGAGATCTTAAATAGCGACTTCCACGGAGGCTAATGGATGCTAAATTATATTATTCACAACTACTCAGTTAATAAAAAAGAATAAGAAGTACACATTATAATATATCAGATCTAGTTATATTAATTCATTTATTATTATATTTAAATATTATATTACTAATATTATCGAAAATAATTATATAAAGAATGATAGTTATACCATTACCTTACAGTTCTCTTTAGCATATTAAATTGTTTTATATGTATAGGTAAATACTTGTGAGAAGTTTATCACTTTTCGCGATACAATGTCAGACAGAGAATAGAATACTATATGAGAGAGATTTTACTTATAATCAATAATTATCTTTTATCCGAAAATGAGTATGCGCCTGAACATTAAGAACTAAGAGTATATGCTCATAAATCTAATTTTAGATCTTTTCTGTTAAGAGATAAACCCGTAAATGTTGTGTTTATTAATTTCTTAGCCAGGGATTAAAATAAGAGTTGTGCAAGACAGGACAACTTGTTATAACACCTCTCTAGATTTTCATTCTAATTAATGTGTTAATATGACATACTCATACGGTAGAACGACTCAACTTTCTATATAATAGAGAATGAAGTGAGACGAGCCTCTCGTATACATATTGTAATAATGTGGAATTAACAGAAAATATGTTACTACGTCCTCACTACTTGACGAAAGATAAGCATGAGACGTTACCACGTGCTTCTGTCATTAAAAAGTGATCATTAAAATCTATTCATCTCTGCAACAATAAGTAACATATTTGTTTATTTCTTTCAGTGATTCATCATAGAATTATATTCTTGTCACACATATAATATAATCAGCTGAGACTACTTATGTATCCAGATTACTGTCAATTTTAGGTATATGTATAAGTATTCATGTGTCATTATCACATACTCACATAGTGAACATCGTGCGTAAAGACCTGAGTGAATGCCACGGGTGATTAAGATAGATTCGACTCTAGTCTTATTAATATGATACCTGATAGACTCATATGTAGTTATGGCTCTCTCTAAAACAGATGACATTTCACAATATTATCATAATTTTATTTATTTTAATAATAGTAAATAAACTCATTAATGATAGATAAATTTTTATAAAATACTTTTGTAAGAGGATATAATACTTTTTATATTTTTCTCATGAAAGCGATAAAATTCTTGCAAAGCAACTCATTCTCAATTATATTAGTTTTGCTCGAGTTATATTAATTCCTGTTAGAATAATTTTAGAAATATATATATATCTTTGAGAGTGGAGACCACTCACACGATGTTTTCTCGAGTTATCAACTAGCGGGCGTCAAGCGTGGACCAATAAATAAAAATATATCGATTATATCAAAATATATATTGATCTTTATATTTGCTCGATATATAAACCAACATGTTTTTTTTTATTTAAGTGCGACTGTGATTAAATAATTATTTATTATAGGTAATTATATATTCGAGTATATTAGTAATATATTTTTTATCATATTAAAATCGAAGGCTGAGATATTCACTTTTCTCACTCTAATGAAATAATAAATAAATTTATTAATGCTACTGAGAGAAATAATAAAAAACTTTACCTCACTCCATACTCTCTCGACACCCTTGAATAAGTTAGTAATATATGTAAATACTCTCTTATTATTCACCCCCATTATTTCGTTCTTCGTTACTTATAATTCCTACCCAATGGTATCGTTAGTATATTAAAAATTATATTATAACTCAGTGATAACAATCAGCGTCCCTATGGGTGTTTCCAGAGTTCTATAGAGTGTTTTTGGGCATACTCTAACATTCTGTGCACCTCGATAAAGAGAAGATAGACCTACAAGTTAGAAGATTCCTGTATTTAGTAAGTCGCAGAGATTTCACGATTTGCACTTTTAAGTCAGAGATGTTAATCGGATGAATTATTAGTTGTTCCATGAATTCCGCACTCAGAAAAGCAGATCAGTGATCACAATTACGTAAGATGAAGCCAGTTATTTAGCACAATCTATTGGTCTAAAATGTTATTGCTCTCGTAACTAGTTAGTGTTTCAAATTATTCCTAATAATTCTCTCTATAAACGTTTAGTACTAATTGTTCTTTATCTTGCTTTGTATCCGAAATAGTTTTAAGGAATAAATTAGCTGATGAGATAACGAATAATATAGTTAATAACATAAATAATATGAGTTTGCACGTAGTATATACTATATATAACGTTAGTAGTTTTCGTTGATTTGATGAATGTTTCATTCATAAAATTAGCTTTTAAATCTAATTTCTTTCCAAATCGATAAACTCCTCACAATAGTTGATTCAATTATTTGTAAATTAAAAACCATTTTGGTTATTTTTTTTATTTAATTTTTGAGTTTTTTCCAAAATAAACCTACGTGCTCCATTAGAACAGCTGATCTAAATTATATATTGAGTTAATAACAAATTACGGTCGATTTATAGATCCTAGTAAATTTACTATTCCTCTAAATAACTAGGTGGCGGCTTCGTGTAAAACTTGGCAGGAGGAGTTCATGCAAGTCATATTTATTATTAATCGAAAAGCTTTATGACACATATATAATAATATGCAAATAATGCGTGAAATAAACGCCTTTACTCAAATATTGTCGTTTTATATCTGTATATAATGTATATCCTACTAAATATCACAAATATTCATATAAGTGATCAAGTTTCAGATAGAGGTGAGTGAGTATAATAGATATTATGTGGCTTCACATAGCTGCACTAAGTTAATTGTGTACTTCTTAATGTAAGTATTATACTTATATAAGTATTACTAAACAATTAATTTTAAAGGATTATATTTATTATAGAAGTATTATAACATCTATAAATTTAAATAATAAATGATATTGAATAATAAATGATATTATTATTATTATAAAACGTACCTTATTTATTCTGCTGATATTCTTATTTAAAAATAGATTAGCTGAATTAGAATCACAAAGAACAGAAAGTGAGAGTGAGTATTCATGGTGAAATTACATACTATTTAAATTATTATATTATTAATATCTCATGTATTTGTCATGTGAAATTCCGAAGAGCAGCTGACTGCTTGCAATTACATGTAATAGACAATTTCGTCATAATGAGTCTGGTCCTAAGGATGTGCATTAAATACTCCTCGTGAAAATCACATCTACTATTGTGCGTAAACGGAAGATATCAATATGTCTAGTCTGAGGATGATATATACCAATTCATATAACGGTTACTATCTAATTCAGCCTTAATTTTATAATATTATATATTTATTGTGTATAAAATGTGTGCTATAAATTATTAATGAGGACTATTTTTTTTTTATAACTTATCCAGAGTTTGCATGCATTCGAAACACCATTCGGTATAAAGCAAAGGCCAAATAAATTTGTATGTAGAGGTGTCAAATTTAGAAACAATCAACAAAAAACGTCATTGCCTGCTTATCTAGGATTTAGCGTCTCTCCTAACTTCTCTCTATCTCTCTCTCTCTTACTTCTCTACTCATCTCTCTCTTCATATATATATATATATATATATAATATATATATAATAATATTAATGATATATTAATATATTATATAATATATTATATATATTATATATATATATATAATTATATATATATATATATAATATAATATATATATATATATATATATATATATATATATATATATATATATCACACGGGTAATTATTTTGCATATATTTTTCACATGTTATTTCTCGACAAAAAAAATAAACACAAGCTCTCCCCCCGTAAAATGCGAAAATAAACTGACTTTAGTGTCTCTGACTCTCTATATACAAGTAAAGAAGGACATTACATGGACAAATCTAACAACTCTGTAAAATTGAACCTTAATTTTACATGAGAAAAAATTCCAAGTTGCTATGAAATAATAGAAACCAAAACTGGCAACATTATAAAAAAGTATATAGGAATTTTGAATTCTTAATTTTCATATGTTGCTATATTTGTCTTATTTTTAAGAACTTATAAAATTGGCTTATTTTAGGGCCGCAAAAGTAGAGCCCAAATTTTCTTTAATGGAATATATTTAAATAAATATCGTACGCACAATTTGCAGTTTGAAAAAGGATTCCGTTGTTATTTTCCTAATTGATTACTAATTTTGTATGTACTAAATTTGTTAAAAAAAAAAACTCAGATCACTTTACTTTGACAAAAAATATCATATTTCTATCAACATTCCTATGCCTTGCATTTTTAATTTGGATGGGCTGCAGCCCAATAGCCCATAAAGACGAGCCGCCACTGTATATATAATATATCATATAATATAATATATATATATATATATAATATATATATATATATAGTATATATATTATATATATATATATATAATATATATCATTTTTATTTAGATGTCCGAAATATGACTATTTTAGTTCGCACTAAATAAAAATGAGCGAAACAATTGCGCATCCAACCTAATCAAAATGATCACTGACTAGATTATGAACCAGGGTCTTTCGAGTTGCTAAGCGGTCACGTTAGCCTCAAGCTAACGAAGAAAATTTGTTAATTTGAATAGTTTTTTGGAATATCAGGGACTGTACGGGGCCTTACTTTCGTTTTTTAGTGAACCGTAAAATCTTTTTCCTTTGCACCCTTATATATATATATATATATATATATATTATTAAATATATATATATATATATTATATATATATATATATATATATTAATATTATATATATATTAATTATACTATATATAATATATTTTTATATATATATATATATATATATATAATATATATATATATATATATATATATATATATATATATATATATATAGTATATATATATATATAGTATATATATATATATATATATATATATATATATATATAATATATATAAAATTATATATATATATATATATATATATATATATTATATATATATATATATATATATATAATATATATATATATATATATATAATATATATATATTTATATATATATATATATATATATATATATATATATATATA
>JABUQX010040505.1:5000-20000 GCA_015478945.1 Trachelipus rathkii
AGAATTTTTTAACATGTTTATGACTAAAATTATGTCATAAAGTCAGTCAAGAATTATAATTTATTGTTTATGACTAAAATTTTGTCATAAAATCAGTCAAGAATTATAATTAATGTATTAAACATTTAGAATTATTTAAACCTAAAATTTAAACCTAATTAAGCACTATGAATTTTTTAAACCTAATATTTTAAAATTATATAGAAAAATTTCACAAAAGAAAGGTGTTGCATTTTTTTTTTCATTATTTACATCATCCTCACCTTTATTTCATGAAATTTTAAATTACACCCTCTCTAATTTTGTCCTTCAGAAAAATATTAGCCTTTTCAGCTGCTGCTCTTTTTGGGCGAGCTGAATTAATTAATGGACTATCTGAAGGAACTGCTGGAGGGGTTAGGTCAACATTAGGTATTGTTTCATTAGGGGTTCTCAGTGTGGTCTCTAATGGGTAAAGAAGTGTGATGTCTCTTGTTGTTATGCCTGTGGCTGTTTTCAACCGAGCAACTCTACTAACCCCATCTTCTCCTGTCAGGAGTTCTATAACTCTACCTAGTGCCCAGGAAATACGTGGAGTTGTGTTATGAATTAGGACAACATCACCCACTTTAATAAGATTTTCCCAAGAACCCACATTGTCTTTGTGAAATTGTCGCAAAGACAAAAGATACTCATTTGTCCACCTATCTGTGAAGTGTTTTTTGGCTTTTAAGCGATTTTTAAGTCTTTCTATGAATTGATCTCTATCAACCAAAAAATCTATATCATCCTGATCTATATCTTCAGGCATTCCATCATTTGACCTACCCTTAAGAAGATGATTAGGGGTAAGAGATTCTGGTGAGCTAAGATCATTATTTACATAAGTTAAAGGGCGGTTATTTACAATATTTTCTATTTCTGTCAGAAGAGTTAATAGTTCAAAAAAATTAAGGTGTCTAAAACCTACAGATTTTTTAAGACAATCTTTTACAGTTTTTATACAACGTTCCCATATTGACCCGTGCCATGGACTTTTCACAGGTATATATTTCCATTTAATGTGATTTTGTTCTAAATGAGAAAGGACTGGGGACTTTGATAAAATTTGATTAATTAATTTTTCACCTTTTTGAAAATAAAGGGCATTGTCTGTCCATACAATTTTTGGGGTATTATATCTTGCACAAAATCTTCTAAAGGCTGCTAAAAAGGATTCAGCAGTCAGATCTTCTACTAAATCTAAGCTAATTGCCCTAGAAGCTGAACAAGTAAATAGAATTATATATACTTTTATAGTACTTTTATTAAAAGTTACTGTAATACTTGAGGTGTAATCAATTCCTGTTGAGGAAAAAGGAAAATCTAAAGTTACACGTTCCACAGGAAGTTGTGGTGGATTTGGTGTTTTAAAAGCATGTGAATGGATCCTTTTACAAAGTACACAGTCTTTTAATATAGACTTGACAGTTGCTCTACCTTTTGGGATCCAATAATTTTTTCTAATTTCTGTTAAAGTATGATTAACACCCATGTGGTATAATTTCATATGAATATTTCTAATTAAAAGGAATGTGAAATGAGAATCTCTAGGCAATAGTATAGGATTTTTAGAGGCATAAGAAAGTTTGGCTTTCTCTATCCGACCTTTACATCTTAATATACCATTATGATCTATGAATAAATTAAATTCAGAAATTAGTGGAAGGTTGGAATCAGGCTTCCATTTGGCATTTGTTTGTAGAAAATTATATTCTTTATTAAAATGTACTTTTTGACTATAAGTAATCCAATAATATATAGGAGTTAAACTATTATAATTCTGTTTCCTACATTTATAAATAAATTTGAGACAATAACCAGTGATTCTAATTAATTTATTAATTTGAATAAGAACTAAGGTCTAATAAAGAATCAGGTTTTGATGGTAATGAAGAAACTTTACCTAAATTACACATGATTGGGGTATCTTTCCAATTGATAGGATCTTGTAACAATTTTGGTCCCTTAAACCAGGCCTTATTATTTTTAAGTAGTTTAAAACTAATACCTCTAGTAATGTAATCTGCAGGATTACAGTTAGTAGCCACATACCTATAATTAATTTCACAAGTTGATTTACTGATTTCTTCTAATCTATTTTTAACAAACACATTTTTAGTGGTGAATAAAGTACCTTGATGTAACCAATTTAAACATACTTGACTGTCAGTCCATAAAAAATATTTCAGAAATGTTCACACCACTTAATAATTCTAACAGATATTTAATAAGTTTTACACCTAAGCATATGGCTAATAATTCTAATTGAGGTATTGTTCTTTTTACTTTTAAAGGTACAACCTTTCCTTTTGAAAACAGTAGGTTAGGTTCCAAGCCCACTAAGTAAGCTACACACCCATAAGCTTGCATACTTGAATCCGCAAATACATGCAAAGAATGATTTGTATTTCTAGAACCCATATACCTATTAATTTTTATGGTTTGAATTTTATTTAAATCTTTTGCCAGGTTTGCCAATATTTAAAATTATCCCTTGATAATATTTCATCCCATCCCATTTCTGTTTTCCATAAATTTTGAAGAAAAACACGAGAACGTATAGTGGAAGGAGTGAAAAATCCTATTGGGTCAAAATTTTTGGATGCTTCTGATAAAACTTTTCGCTTTGTATTTGCATTAATATTTAAATCATATGCTTTAGTACTAATTGTATCATAGTCTGTTGAATTTACATCTAATTCCCAACTCAGTCCCAGAAGTTTGATAGGAGAAATTCCACTATAGCTAAATTGATCATTTTGAATTAAAGAATTAAGTAAATTTGAATTTGAAATCCACTCAGCTAAACTAAAATTTCCCTTCTGCATTATTTCTTTTGACTGGGTATAGATACTATTTAATTCTGCTTCAGTATCCACAGACCCTATCAAATTATCTATATAAAAAGAATTTTTTAGAAACTGCAAAACTGGAGAATCAGGAAATGAATTAAGATGATATTTAATTGTTAGAGCCAATATACAGGGTGAACAAGTGGCTCCAAATGGGACAACCTTATACCTATAAGTCATGATTCCTTTAGAGGGATCATTTGGCTCTTTATACCACAGAAATCTTAAGTGATTCCTATCATATTCTAATTTTAATTGTATACTTAAAAAAGCTTTTGCAATATCAGCAACTATAGCATATTTACCCAATCTAAAATTAATTAATACTTTGACAAGATCATTTACCATATTAGGACCCTGTACTAAACAATCATTTAAACTAATTTTATTTTTATCTTTTAAACTACAATTATATACAACACGTAATTTGGTTGTTATAGAGTCTTCTCTATACACTCCTCTGTGAGTTAAATAGTGATTATTATTTACAGTATCAGTAGGAACCTCCTCTATAAAACCTCTCTCCAAATGGTCTTGAAATACTTTGTCATATTCATTCAAAATACCTGATAATTTTAATTTATTATGAAGTTTACTTAAATGAGCTTTGGCTACAAAATAATTATTTAAAATATTTGGATGTGGAATTTTCCAAGGTAGTTCTACATGATATTTGTTATTTTTATACAATATAGTATTATTAAAATTTTTAATCATTACTTCATTTTCTGTTGTATTTACTGTATCTAAAATACCAATAGATTCCAGCACCCATAATCTTTCTAAACCATGATCAAGATTTTCATTTAAAGAAGAAGAAGTTAATATATTATTCAGAGAAATATTAGGAGAGAATGACTCATTAAGCATTAAATAATAATTTTGAGGAATGTATTTCATGTTAGTGCTTTGATTGGCATTATTTAATTTAGGTGAAGCTACAGCCTCTAGTCAAATTTCAGAATTAATATATTTTTTGATATCACCAAACAGCGACACCTTCTGTTGTCTGCAGTGCTAAACCTTTATTTATTTTAATTGTACCTAACACAAATAAATCTAATAGATCTACTCCAAGTAAAATATCTATTTTGTCAATTAAGTCACCTTTTATTTCTTTATCTGCCAATACATAGGTAGATTTTAAATTTTCAACAAGCTTTGAAAGACCAGGAACATGACATGAACCCTTATAAGGTTCATTTACTACAAGTGCTTGAATTTTGTGTTCTTCATTACTAATTTTTAAAGTTAAATCAGCATAGTTCCCATTTATTTCACATTGAGACCCTACAAAGGGAGTTACTGACACAGTATTTGTTTCAGTTTCAGACAAAATTGGGATTTCTAATTTTTTTAATAAATTTTTGTTTACAAAGGTTTGTTGGGAACAAGTGTCAATATATGCTCTTACTGGAAAAGAACCTTTATTAGTTTTTAAAGCAAGAGTCAGTGTAGGCAACAAAAGTGATGTATTACTCTGCAAATCATTTAACAGCACATTACCACTTTGTAACTCTTTCTTGTCTTCCCTTTTCTTTACATTATTAACTTTATTTTTAGAATTATTAGAAGATATAAGACTTTTGGGACACATACTGATTACATGGTCTTCCTTATTACAATTTTTACATGGAAATTTCAACTTAGTATAACATGCTTTGGTATCATGTTCACCTGTACAACGAGTACACAAGTTTAATTGACTGCATCTTTGCACCCGGGCAGTTTGTGTTTTATAAACTTCACAAAGCTTTGAGGGATGTTCCTCGGAACAAAATTTACACTTAAATTGGTATGAAACATCTGTTTTAAATGTCTGTAAGGAAGCTTTATTTTCTCCATTTTCTTTCTTTTTATAGTTAAAATTTTCTCTCTTAGGGACATTATTATAACTTTTATTTTTATTATTTACAAACTTATGATCTGCTTTATTAGTCTTAAAACCAGAATTATATAAAGTCAAAATTGTAGGAAAATTATCTCTTATTTCTTGTAAAGTAGGATAAGTTTTATTAAGTTTTTGTTGAAATAATTCCCGTACTACTTTGGGGAGTTTTTCTAAGATGAGAGGACAAATTATCCAAGATGACTTTTCTATATCTAATTTATTATTTGAAATCTGTCCTAATAAACATTCTACTTCACTATAAAAATTGAAAATATCATCATATGAATCCTTACAATATTTTATTTTTATTAATTTCATTGCAAGATCATGATTTATTTCTTCTTGATTTTTATAATTATTGCATAAAATAGCTAATGCTGTATCATAATTAGCATCAATAATCTGTAATGATTCAATTAATTTTAAGGCAGGACCTTGCACATACTTAAGGAGATAAGACAACTTGTCCACATTGGACAATTCTTCCTTATTCCCTATTAAAGAATTAAATTTATCCAAAAAAGATGGAAAACTAGTTTTATCACCTGCAAAGGTAGGAATTTCTAAAGTAGGTAATCTAGCCCTATATCTATTATCAGCATAAGGCATACTATTATTTCTAATTGTGTCAATAAAATTCTCATTATCTTTCATTTCCTTTAAAGATATATACTGGTTATACAGAACCTTAACCTCATCAAGGTATTTATTTATACTATTTATATATACATCATTCTGGTAAAGCAAGTCGATAGATTCTTGCTCTTCCATATCTTTAGCCTCATCATGTAAGCCTATTATTTCCTCGTCCAAAGACAGAATTTCACTTTTGTATCTCATAATATTTTGTATGAGATTTTCATATTCTAATTTTGAAGGCTCTTTTATGGCTTTAAATTCATTTGTTAACCTAGTTATTACACCCTTTCTAGCTGACTTTTTTCTCTTTAGAGATTTTATTGAATTTAACAAATCTTCCATTTTAAATTTTAAATGATAAGAGAATGATAAATTATTTCAATTATTTATAGGGCAGAAATTATTTAAAAGAAAAAGAATTAATAATTTAAATTGTCACTAAGACCTTTAATTAGTAAGTTAGGGCTTAATGTGTATTCATTAAACACTAAAGTAGGGCTTAATGGGCCTATGTTAGGCCTTTAACTACTTATTTTATGCACAAGCCTATATAGGTAGGCCTAGTTTTTACACTATACTTTGTAATTTATTTACATATATGCAAACTTAATATTAAAGACATAAATACTCGTCCAAAGACAGAATTTATGCTAGATAAAAAAAAAATTGTGAACCTAATTATCTAACACAAACGCTCGTCCAAAGACCGAGTTTACTAATTTAACAAGTGTTTGAAATATGAATTTAACAAATTTTCCATCAAACACATAAAATGGGTTATTTACAAATATCAAACTTAATATAGCCACATAAAAATGCTCGTCCAAGGACCGAATTTTTATGCTTCATATAAGTTTATTATCATAGGCCCAGCTACTGCGAAATCTATTGTTGTTAAAACAAAACATTGGCATGGGGGCATGGGCCACTAAATTTAATTATATTATGCGTCCGCTAAATTTAATTTTATTTTATTTAATTTAATTTTAATTTTAATTTTAAATAGAGCACTGAAGTATTAATCAGCTTTGTTGGCATAGGCAAAAGTATATACAGTCTATTCTAGGTACTAGCCTACGCCATTGTTATTTAAATCATAAGATGCGCAAGCCAGATGCGCAATAAATTTTCACTATTAAATATAGATCTTGATTTATTTTAAAAAATATTATTTATAAATATATTATTAATAATATATTTATACACGAATTATTATCTTAATTTAAATAATATTTACACAATGCTAAGTCTTACTTCAAATATAATTATAAATATCTGTCTGCGCAAGAATTAACGCACCACGTGACATTACGTCATCGGCCTATGCGCAAGAATATTTAATTCTAGAATTATTTACACATTTATTTATTTTTATTTTTATTTTATTTTATTTAAAATTATAATGAGATAAATATTTATTTATCTAAAGGTCTTTAATTACCCAATGCACTTTGATGAAGAAGTTTAAATATAAGTTAGTTAATTTGTAATTTGAGAATGTTCAGATAAGTTTTCTTTTTAATTTGAAACTACCAATTAGGTTAACTTGTACCACTTAGTTCCCGGGTCTGGGCACCATTTATTACTTTTTTAGGCTCAAAAATTAACTCTATAAATGTATAGAGTAACTTCAGGGTCCACTGCAACCTTAATTCAATTCCTATTAAACTAGAAATTAAATTATAACACCTATATTCTCAAAATCTAGATTATTCTAGATCGAACTGTAAGTTCCAAAGGAACTAAGTTCCATAGGAGTAGGTTACAGCTTAGTAATAATAATCTATATTTATTTAAGGAACTTAAATTTAAAGACACCAAACAAACTAGTGAAATGTTATAAAAGAAAATAAGAGAATAGGAGCTTACCGTAATTTTATTTACATCCGGATAAATCCTAAGGTGATGTTTGATGATTAAATTGACATAAAAGAAAATGGAACGTTCTTCACCGTGCACGGGCTTGAAAATACAGGCTGAGTTAATACAACCTTCTTCCATGAACTTTGGAACAAAAAAGCCCCGTATAATTCTGCATGGCCATCTACGCTCTTCTGATATGACGTCATCAAACCTCGGGATTATAAGAATTGCGTCATGAGTGGTATGCCTTCTTTTATCCTTCTCCCCCGCTCCCTCATCTCCCTTTTCTCAATAACAAATCACCAACTCCTTTGGTGTCAAAATTTGAAAATATATATATATATATATATATATATATATATATATATATATATATATATATATATATATATATATATATATATATATATATATATATATATATATATATATATATATATATATATAGACCTATATATATTATGCTAAACAAAAGCATTACGAGTAAGAGAGGAAAGTGTCTCCTACAAGATTTGAACCACGTTTACTGCGAATTTTAATCCATCGCTTTTGCAAAAAAAAAAAAAAAAAAAAAAACTTTTCTAAAACCAAACTTTTAATCCAGTGGCATGAATACCATTGAAGTTATCACGACAAGTATGTATGTATGTATGTATGTATGTATGTATGTATGTATGTATGTATGTATGTATGTATGTATGTATGTATGGGAATGTTTGAAACCCTGCCCTACCTCCAAGAACCCCCAATTTTTTTTTATTTAACCTTAATGTAGCTATAGTTTATTCCGCAAATGACATATATTAATAGCCCATCTATATTAGGTCGGGTGGGGGGCAGTTCTTTGAGGGGTTGAAGCCTCCCTTTCTTCCCCACCCTTAAATTTTCATATTCTTTTAATAATATTAAGCAAGTTTTTAATTATATTATTATTAAAACAATAATTTCCTGAAAAAATATTTTGAATATTTTGAATTTAATCCCTTCCCGCCCCTACATATTTCTTACGCTACGCCCATCAAGTTATGAATCCTTGCAAACCAAACAACTATCGTGGCTTAATCGGTAGAGCGACCGAGTCGCAAAGGCAAGGGCCGGGGTTCGATCCTCCGTCCGGATAGTAGGTAGCAATTACCTAGAGAAGTTTCCCTCCTAGAATAGGGCTATGCCAGTGAGGTGTGAACTTCTTTATAGAAAAAAATTGTCATATACCATTAGTTTACGTCTACTTTTGTCTACTTTATAACTATGTTTTATTTTATCTACTTTATTATTCTACCTCTGCTTTATATGTTTACCTACATTCTATTTCATATATATGTCTTCTTTATTTACTCTATCATTTCATATCTACTTTTCTACTTTTTATTATTCTATTCTTACTTAATATATACCTTATGTGTCTTTAATCTGTATTTTATTATTCTGTCTCTATTATTTCTATTTCATTATTTAATGGCCGCTTTATCTGCTTTGTTAATTTAGGTTTATTTTATCTACTTTTTAAATTTATGTCTACTTTAACGTGTTATGTCTACTTAGTTTTCTTTATTATTCTATGTTTATTTTATCTACTCTTATTATTATATTTTTATATTCTACTTCATCTGTGTTTACTTTATGTCTACTATGTCTTAATTATTTTATGTCGAACTTATAACTATGACTACTCTATATTATATATCTGCTTATACCTATGCTTATTTATCTACGTAATTATTCTGTCTACTTTAAACTCCATTATTCTATTTTATAATTCTTAGTATTCTTTTCTCAATGATCGAGATATTGATAATTATTAATTTTATATAATTAATTAATAATTTTTAATAATATTTTGAGTTTTCATAGCCCTACTTTTAATATTTTATTATATATGCTTTCATAAAAACTATGTTAAAAATATCCTATTTACCGAATGACATGAAATTTTCAGTGATAGTTTTGTCATTATTGTTTTGCAGTTTTAAAAGAGAAAGGGAAAAGTTTCAACCAATTCTTGTTTTTGTTTTTGTTTTTATTTTTTATTCTTAAAAAAAATTCGAGCGCGGTTTTCCGATAAGGGATTTAACGGTTTTAACGGCCTTACTTTTTTATGTGTAAGTGTATAAGAATAAAAAGGAAGAAAATGAGAATTTAAATTGACCAACGGCAAGATGTTTTACATCGACTCTCTTTCTTTATTTTAAAGCTAGAAATAATATTAAATATATATATATATATATATATATATATATATATATATATATAATATAATAATATATATAATATATATATATATGGCATAACCTAAATATATCTTTAACTCTTAATATATGTATATATATATGTATATATGAAATAACATAATAATATTAATAATAATAATAAAATATAAAACGAAACATATATATATAATATATATATATATAATAATAATAATAATAATCTTTGTTTAGATATATATATATATAATATATATATAATATATTTATAATAATAATATAATATAATAATAACCAATAAATGATCATATGATAAATAAATAATGTAAAACTAATAATAATATTATTATAAATATATATATGCTATAATAATAATAATAATATGTATATGTATAATAATAATAATAATAATAATAATAATATAATAATAATAATAACATATGTGCTCTTCATAATATATATGTAAAACATGTAATACCTTGGAAAACCTATTAAAATGCTATAAAAATGATCTAGAAAAAGTACAAAAATGAACTGAATTTTAAAAATAGATTCGAGAAAAAAAGTATCAACTTCAAAAATTTTCTTTTCTTTTTTAATTAAATTTTATTTTGTTTATTTTTCTTGTTTTTCCCCCCAAAAAAAAATTTTTCCCTTTAAATAAAGAGAAAATTGAAGATTTTATTTTAAGTCAATAGAAGTTTCAAGCTTGGTAACTAATATAAAAAAGATAACGAGTAATAAATTATATAATATATCAATTTTATATTTTATATTTTATATTTTATATTATATAATTTTATATTTTATAATTTTTATATATTTTATATTTTATATTTCATATTTTACATTTCAAATTTTATATTTTATATTTTATATTTTATTTTTTATATTTTATATTTTATATTTTACATTTTATATTTTATATTTTATATTTTATATTTTATATTTTATATTATATATTTTATATTTTATATTTTACATTTTACATTTTACATTTTACATTTTACATTTTACATTTTACGTTTTATATTTTATATTTTATATTTTATATTTTATATTTAATATTTAATATTTTATATTTTATATTTTACATTTTTATATTTGTTATAGGAAAATTAAAATTAATGAAAGGAAAGAACACTCTCAGCTTGAGTTGAAAATTTAACAATATGTCAACTTTTTTTATTGTAATTTTGTAAGGTTTGAATAAAATATATATTTTCATTGCTGATAATAAAATTTATGCAATTTTCTTATAATATAACGTTTGAATCTATATAAATGATGCAAATTTATTATTATTGATGTTTTGCTTAACAAAACATCGTTATATATTATCAATGCATGGCCAAAGAAACAAATGTACAGTAGTTTACTTTGATGTCGATGTAAATATTGTTTTAATGTCATTGTATAGCAAGTAGATGATATTGTATGGTGATTGTGCTCCACTGTATTTAGCATTTTGGTATTTTAGACTAATAATTAATTTTAAAGCCTTAACAAATACACTATTTTAGTTTATGTGCCTATTTTCTTAATTAAATACTCTTTAATTAAACATGACTTGGTGGAACATGGAAGTAAGGGGGGGAGGATACAGCGTATGTGGATTATTTCCATAGTAGAGAAGAATTGAGAGAAACGAAGACATCTGCTACTGACGGTTACCGACGGCTCCACCAGACAACATTACATGCCTGCGATTTACGCTTAGGGTATTTTTTAACTATTTAAATCCAAATCAACTTTTTTAGGAAAGCAAAGATAGAAAATTCGCAGCCATCTAAATTTGTAACTGGCAACTTTTCAAATTAATATTTGATATTCTATATGTCTTCTTAAATTACTCGAGATACCTTTCTTCTTCATTTTTACATCATATAAAATTTTAAAATGTGAGCTATTCTCTCCTTGGACTTGGCTACGTTAAATGAGTACACCCCTCCTAGATTAGGGTTCTGCCGTGAGCGGCGGTGTTTATCTTTTTTATATATATATATATATATATATATATATATATATATATATATATATATATATATATATATATATATATATATATATACATATATAAACTTTTAAAATGAAAATATATATCGTTTAAGTATTCCCCTAAGAAAATATTACATGTAATTACCGGTATAACTAATATTTAAAGCCGGTACGTATACTAATAATTTCTAAATACAATGTATGCATACATAAAGTTGCTTCCACTGTATCAAAAATCCAATATCTAAGTCTATCAACTTAATGAAATTTCAGACACGACTATCCACATATTAACAAGTTTGACCATTTTTTATTATATATATAATATATATATATATATATATATATATATATATATATATATATATATATATATATATATATATATATATATATATATATATATATATATATATATATATATATATATATATATATATATATATATATATATATATATATATATATATATATATATATATATGTAATAATATATATATATATATATATATATATATATATATATATATATATATATTATATATATATATATATATATATATGTTAATAATATATATATGTATAATATATATAATAATAATATATAATATATATAATAATAATAATATGTATATATATATATATATATAATAATATATGCGATAATAAATATAATAATAATAATATATAATAATAATATAATATAATAATAATAATATGTAATAATAATATAATAATAATAATAATAATAATAATAATAATAATAATAATAATAATAATAATATATAATAATAATAATAATAATATATATATTTATATAATAATAAAATGTATAGAAATATAATAATAAATTTCTATAATAGATGATATAATCTGAAATAATAATAATAATAATATATAATAATAATAATAATATAATATAATAATAATAATATTAATAATAATAATAATAATATATACAATAATAATAATAATAATAATAATAATATGTATATAATAATAACATAATAATAATAATATAATAATAATATATATATATGCTGCTATATGCTGCTATATAATAATATATATAAAGAAAAGTTCGCATCTCAAGGGCAGTGCCCTATTCTGGGAGTGGAACTATTATAGGTAATTTCTATCTAGAATTCGGGAGAAGATCGAACCCGGGACCCTGTGCCTTACGACGAGAGAAATCGTCCGACATTGCATATGGAACAAGGCTGCGGAGCCGTAGCCGTAGCCGGAGTCGGAGCTGGAGCCGGATCAGGAGCCGGAGCCGGAGCCGGAGCCGGAGCTGGAGTCGGATCCTGGAACTGCAGTTTTCGTTAAATCAGGAGTTAGAGCCCAAATTTTTTTTACTATAAATTAAAGAAGTTTAGAGCCGGAGCTTGAGCCGGAGCCGGAGTCACGTATTATAAAAGTCGGATCCAGAAAATTTAAATATTAGGAGACTGGAGTCGGGTATTTTAAAATAATGTAGCCGGAGACGGAGTCGGAGTCGGAAAATATTTAGCTGATTTGGAGTTAGTAGTAATTCAACCACTTTTAATGACTCTCCCCAATCTCTAATGGATCTCACTCCCTATGGTATAAGGAGTGAGATGCAGAAGAAGATCAGTACTCCAGATTTGTACTCCATACCATCTCAGGTGCCTTCTTCATCTCAAGATCTCGTCCGACCTTGAAAGTATGATGGAGTACGTAGTAATACACCCACTTCTACTAACAGACTCCAATCTCTTCTCCATCTCACTCTCGGTAGTATGATGAATGAGTTGCAGAAGAGGTTGGAGAGAGTCAGTATGTATGTGTGAATTGCTACATACTCCATACCATCTCAGGTGCCTTCTTCATCTCAAGATCTCGTCCGATCTTGAAAGTATTGAGAGCATAATAATGCACCAACTCCTACTAACTATCTCCAATCTTATCTCTCACTCTCCATAATATAAGAAATGAGCTCCAGAAGATATTAGAAAGAGTCAGTATGTATGTGTGAATTACCATGCATTTCAGAACATCTCAGTAAGCTGCTACATCGAGAGGCTTCGCTTAACCTTGAATGC
Source organism: Trachelipus rathkii (assembly GCA_015478945.1). Lineage (NCBI taxonomy): Eukaryota > Metazoa > Arthropoda > Malacostraca > Isopoda > Trachelipodidae > Trachelipus > Trachelipus rathkii. Next base: position 18,535 of record JABUQX010040505.1, read on the forward strand.
AGTTTTCCTAGTAATTCACTAACACTTTCTGCATATGAATCAATCCTAGTCAATTCTAAAATAGTATTGATCATTTTCTATACTATGTCTTGATTGAATTGGATTGATTCAAATTCTGCTGGTGTGAATAGCGGCAAAACATCTCGTTATTGTTTACGGAAGAAACCTTATTAAATCTTCGGCAGTCAATTTTTTTTGTTGAGGTTAGGTTAGTTTAGGTTAGGTTAGGTTAGGTTAGGTTAGGTTAGGTTAGGTTAGGTTAGGTTAGGTTAGGTTATGTTAGGTTAGGTTAGGTTAGGTTAGGTTAGGTTAGGTTAGGTTAGGCTAGGTTAGGTTAGGTTAGGTTAGGTTAGGTTAGGTTAGGTTAGGTTAGGTTAGGTAAACTTTCTTAAATCTTCGGCAGTCAATTTTTAGCTGATTAAGGTTGATTAGAATTTATTTGATATGGTGAAAGAGGCCAAAGGAGTTCGTATAATGGTCAACTGATACAAACCATAGTTTCGAAAAACACCCTTCCTTAGTCTATTTTAAAATCAACCTTTAATTAATTCAGATTCAAATGCTTCTTTAATAGAAAACCTTCCATGAGGGGTGTTAATCTTTATAATAAAGTCATGTTTCGTAATGTGGATAATATGGATAATGTGGATAATGTGACCTTTAATGTGGATAAAGATTTGACCTCGCCTTCCATACTTTTTGGTGGGTATCATATGGGAAATTCTTCTTTTATTCGAAATCTATTATATATATATATATATATATATATATATATATATATATATATATATATATATATATATATATATATATATATATATATATATATATATATATATATATATATATATATATATATATATATATATATATATATATATATATATATATATATGAACATTCGGTAGGATCTTTTTCTCCTGTAAATTGTTTGTGGAAAAAAAGATAAAAATTTGGTTATTTTTTTTTTTTTTTTTCTATGTACATTATCAAACAAAATCTAAAAAAAATTCCACGTAGGTGAGCAATTATCTTTTTTTTTTTTTTTAAACAATGGAGTGAAATAAATTATAAATATAAAAATAAATTACATTAAGTGAGGTTATGATACGTTAAGTAAGGTTATGTTGAGTTACGTTAGTTTACATAGATTTAAACTTTAATATTTCTTTAATTAGCTTCTTCGTATTACAACCGTTTGAAGCGACTGGCAACTTTATCTTTATGCTTATTGGTTAAAAAAAATACCTTCTAAAGTGGGAAAAATACAAAATTTTAATAAATATACCTTTTCGGTGAAAGATCCTACTGAATAGCCTATATATATATATATATATATATATATATATATATATATATATATATATATATATATATATATATATATATATATATATATATATATATATATACTATATATATATATATATATATATATTAACAGGTAATCTAAGAGAAGATGACAC
>JABUQX010040506.1:0-26467 GCA_015478945.1 Trachelipus rathkii
AAGAAGAGAAGAAGAGAGAGAGAAGAAGGAGAAGAGAGAGAGAAGAAGAGAGAGAAAGAGAGAGAGAAGAGAAAAGAGAAAGGAGAGAGAGAGAGAGAGAAAGGAGAAATAAAGAGATGAAGAGGAGAAAGAAGAGAGAGAGAGAGGAAGAGAGAAAAGAGAGAGAGAGAGAAAGAGGAGAGAAAGAGAGAAGAGAGGAGGAGGAGAAGAAGGATAGAGAGATAGAAAGAGAGAGAAGATAGATAGAGAAGATAGAGAAGAGAGAGAGAGAGATGAAGAGAGAAAAGAGGAGAGAAGAGAGAGAGAAGAAAGAGAGGAGAAGAGAGAAGAGAAGCAGAGATAGGAAGAGAGAAAGAGAGAGAAGAGAGAGAGAGAAGAAAGAGAACAGAGAAGAAAGAAGAAGAGCAGAAAGAAGAAAAAATCCTAGTATATTCGCGTTTCCCTTTTTCATATTTGTTTCTAATTTGACACCTCTACAATACAATTATTTTTAGCTTTTGCTTTTTTATCATATCAATGCGAGCAATCGATATTGAAAAAAATAAAAATCCTATAATTTATGCATACACTCACACATAAATATAAAAAATTAGTAATATCCATCTGAGATAATCCTATCAGATTATGAATTTAAAAAAGATAATGATTTTATAAATATTCATCTAAAGAGTATTGTCGTTTGAATTACAGATTGTGTTTGAATGCATGCAATCGACTATAAAAAAAAAAAAAATTAATTTATGCATACACTTACACATAAATATCTAAAAGTCGAAGAGCTAAATCTTATTTTTAAATAAGAATATCAGCAGAAAAAATAAGATATTTTGATATATATTATATATATATAAATATATATATATAACTATATATATATAATATAAAATATATATATATATATAATATATATATAATATTTTATATATCATCAAATCTATATATTAATCTCATCCTTATTATATATATATTATATATACTATAATAACTTGCAGCCCCTCCAGCCAAGTTTACACCGAGCGCCACTATAATATATATATATATATATTATATATAATTATATATATATATAATATATATATATATATATATAATATATATATATATAATATATATATTATATATAAACACCACCGTTAATATATTAAAGAATATTTCTTTTTATTTTTTTTTACAGAAACAAACACCACTCACTCACGGCAACCCAATCAAGCAGGATTACTATTTAACGTCCAAGCAACGAACCAAGCCCCAAGAGGAGAAATAGCTCACATTCCCCCACCCGACAGTTGCAACTGGACTTCGCTTGGTGGCGCATGCTTCTAACACTTGAGCTATCGTCACTTTTTATATAAAAATAAATATAAAACATAAAAAATTTTTTTAAATACATATATATAATATTACATACTATTATATTATCATCAATATTATTATTAAATTACTAAAACATATTTCCACTATTAAAATCACCAGATAGTTACTATATATTTAATATTAATTATTTATTATGATGCACTATACTATGTTTTATAATAATATTGTTATGCCTATCACAATATCTCACTATATATTAATATTATTACCCACTATTCACTATATTAAAAAAAATTCAATTAACATTAAACGTGTGATATATCAATACTCACCACAAAACTGTTATTACTATTCAGTATTTTTATATACATTTCACTATACAGATATTAAAATTATTAAAATTACTCAGCAATTATGGATAGAGAACTGGGTCTTTAAAAACTACCGCTGTTAGCGTTCTTTAGGATGGGATGACCTAGGTTAGAGCATCCGGTTTATGTTAACTCTGCAAAGCGACCAATCTCGAATCCCACGATGAGATAAAAATCTCCTGTACTAAGATAGTATATATATATATGATATATAATAATATAATATATTATAATAATATATTTATATTATATATAAATATATAATATATATATATATAATATAATATATATATATATATATAATATACGATATATATATTAATATATATAATATAATATATATATATATATATTTATATATAATATATATATATATATATATATATATATAATATATATATAGTTATTAATATATATATAATATATTATATACTATATATAATATATATATATATATATATTATATATATATATACTTATATTTTATATATATAATATATATATATAATATTATATATAATAATATATATTATATATAAACTATATATACTATAATATTTATATATATAATATATAAATAAAATATATAATATAAATATATATAATTATATATATAATATAATTATATATTATATATATATATATATAATAATAATATATATATGAGGATCAAAATAACCGCAACCGCAACCGCGGTTCTCACTGGTCTACACAACCGCAACTGCCAACCCAACTGCGTTGTCACTGGTCTTCATCAACCGCAACTGCGGCCAGGAATTATAATTTACTAAAAATATTTCAATGGTATAACTTTCTATCTCTCTCTCTCCTCATTATATGGAAAAACCAAATTCAGTTGTATTATACTACCTCAAAATACTTCTAGATAGGACAGTATAGTTTTATTCTTATACTAATTGAAAAATGACATACCCTATTGGAATATTGAAGAGAACTAAAAAATAAGCTTTCATATCAGTCCTCTATATGACAAAGAATCCTATTAATTGGTCATTAAAAACTCTCATCAATGACGTGTGATGAGCTGATTAGATATTAGATCATATTAACCAACAATAAATTCTTCCATAATATCGAAATTTGAAATTTGAAAAAATTTGAATTCCATCGCAACGTATCTAGATCCGATGATAAGAATAATTTTTTACTTCTTAAGTTCGAAAGAAGTTCAAAAAAAACCAATATACATTAATCTAAGGAACCTCTCAAAATATAAAAGACTATATCTATTAACAAACATCCTTAAAGAATTAAACTGCAGAAATAAAGCAACCTTTAACATCCAAGCCAAAAAAGTCTGTTTGAAACCATGACTGCTCATTTAACATCAAAGTAACTGCACTGATGATGACACAGAAATAGAGCTTAATGAAAGTGTTCTGGCACACTATGATATATCACATAATATTATCACAAAAGAAAAAAGGATTCGATTTCTAAGATGATTCTCTAATGTGGGAGAGAGAACGAGCATAACTTCAAAAGATGAAGTTATGGCTTTAATAATTGACATATATTGCAAGGTTCCATTTAAGTATATCACCAAACGAACAAAATCTTTCAGCGGGTCTGATAATAATTTTATTACGACGAGAAAAGAGTATTAACAGGAGCACATTATCATTTTAAAATCATTGTTATTCTTTCCATAATATACTATATCTAATCTTCTCTCTACTATCCCATATTCTCTAATATTTACGTGAGATTAAACACATAAATAAATTTCGCCCTATATCTCCTATCTTAACCTATGAACATTCATTATCTTTAGTCCGTATACTTTTCCAGCTCCATAGTGGCGAAGAATGGAGCAAGTGGATTATTGCATGTGCAGGGTCCCTCGTCCCACTTTGGTAACTCTTCTAACAAAGACTAACATTGCACATTAATGACCAAAATTTAAAATTTTTTAGTATAATAATAATAATAAATAATAATAATAATAATAATAAATATAATAAATTAATAATAATAATAATAAAATAATAATATTATTATTTTATTATATTATTTATATTATTATTATATTATTATATATTCATAGTATATATATAGAGTAAACAATAAGCATATGTTACATTATTCTTTACTTACAAATGCAACTAGTTGTTGACACAATTGAATCGCAACCACGGTTTAGAAATAATTAGGAACGCAAAAAAAAAAAAAACGCCAACCGTGGTATGCAAAAATTCAGCCAAAATACCATCATATATATTATATATATATTAGTATAATTTTATATATATTAATATATTACTATATCCTATAATATTATATATATTATAAATTATATTACTAATATTATTATATTTATTTATTATATGTATTAATTTAGGATTGTTACCATACCAGAAAGAGGCCAAGATACTCCATATAATTTTTTTTCTTTTTGCTCCTCGCAAATCCTTCGATACTTAACTATAAATTATTATCATATAACATCAGTATATCACCTCATTCTATTTTTCGATCTTAAACTATTAAGATATAACATTGTGAACACTGCTACGTGTCATATCTCAACTATTCCCCTAACTTCCTCTCGATATCTATAATCTCTATATCCTTCTATTCATATTATTCTATTTTTTCTATATTGGTGTGCCCAAGTATATTCTATTATACCATCACAACTCACTTATAATTATACCTCTAAGGAACTAATAATTGCCAAACTAATAATATTAATCAACTTTTTTAGTGTTATTAAAAAAAAATATTCCATTTCCATTTTCAAGTAAGTATTAAAAAAAGTTTACTTACTACTTTTATGTTTTAACATGATTCAATTAAAAGAAATTCTTAAACTAGCTACAATATAAAGAATAAAAAATAATGAAAGAAGAACCTCAATTAATCAGCCGAAAAAAAGTTAAATAGAAAAAAAGATTACTCAAGCATGACATAATAAAATACTCCTTAAGATAAAATTATTCAATACTCAAATCAAAAATTCCACAAATGTCAGCAAACATTAAGCTCACATAGTATCTGGCCGAGAGACTTTCCTTTTTTTGGGGTGAGTCTTACATTCTATTATCTGACTACACTATAATTACGCTCTCTCTCGACTGATAAGGGAGGGCTGATAATTATTTACCTGCAATCAGCACTCTATAATAAATGAAAACCTGGCCATTTCATGCACTGCATGAAATATTCTCTTCTCGTAGCCAGCATCTCTCAGTTTTCGGATGGCCCATCTCCTTCCTTTCACCAGACTGCAAATTTTGAATATCCTTTGCTCCTTGGATCGACGTCTCCTTCATTTTACGATTGAGTCCCTGGTCTGATTTCCTTGAAGGGAAGAATTCATAGCAATCTCACGGCCATGAAACTTTTCAAAAAGTTGGCGGATGTCAAGAATGCTCGATTTCTTCAGAATATCTTCTGAAAAGTCCACCATCGCACTATCAGTCCTCCTGCCTAGAGGGTGAATCAATGCGGCCCACTTCTCTGTCTCTTTTTTATTATTTATTTTTTGGTTTTCAAGCGAGCAAGCTCCTCCGTTATGCTATTTGTAATGCATCCTAGATGTTCTCACCCTCAAAGTTCATTCTGTGTGTGTTCAGCAACTAAGAATTCCTATTAAATCCTTTATTTATTATTTTTTACATTTCCGCCGCTCTACGGCAGAACAGTATTCAAGGATGTGGGGGTTTAAACGCCTCCATATAAATCCATCTAAACGCAAATTACGCAATGAGGCACAAAGCAGCTTTAAAGTGAGAAATAAATTGAGTAGGAACCGACAGACAGATGATGTGCAGAGGGATATTCTCCCACAGAACAAGTACGTGGCAAAAGAAAGAAGCACCGCCAGGCGAACCAGCTGACTACTAACATCAACAAGCACCCCTTGTCTACGAGGCTCTTAAAAGTGTAAAGTACCGATTGGATATTCCCTCCACCATTGACCTCACAACCTATAGAAAAGTCAATGATAACTCAGATACTCATTTTGACCCCTCTTTCCAGTAACCAATTTATAATTCAATTTCAATTGAACAATAACCCGAATATCATACAGTTTAAAAGGTTGTGCCTTTACTCACCCTACCAAAATCTCGGATGAGAACAAGTAGCCCTCGCCCCCCACCACATATGACACAATACCTCCATACAAGGCGATGAGACCTTGATATGGATAACGAGAAGAGGAAAAAAAAAGTCGCCACTGAAACATAACTACCATTCTTACGGCCGCCTAGCAACCACTTGATATTGAGCGTTCCAAATCACATTTTTTGTTTTATGCTTAAGCCAAGATTTTATATGCAGGGTCACACTAAATTTGAATTGAATCCCTGACTTTCCCGACCAAAATCCCCAAAATTTTCCCGACAACGTGTTCGTTCATCTCATCCGGTTTGCAACATTTATAAAATAATCAATTGAACATTATTGCAGCATATGTACTCAAGTTCAACATAAATTATTGCAAAATTGTACTTTATAAACTGTTAATCATCAGTATGAATTAAAAAAATGTGTGTTTTTAGTAATCAGCCCTATACCTCTGACGCAGCCATGTAAGGCTATCGAGCTCCAACTCCATCGCCTTTACATGTTAATTGCGATTCTAATATCTTCGCGATGAGTGTATACATGCTTAGAAGAGTGATACCATCACGATATCTTATATACTATAATAAATAGTAAGCTAAATAATATAATAGTCTTGTACATATTTAATAGTCCGTTATTCATGTTTTTGGTCAACCGCTGGTTCATCGTCTGATGCCACTATGCGGCGTCTTGCCCCCTATTAGATGTGGTCTTCTTGCTTCATGTATCAATTTATTTCATAATAGTCGATACTGATGATGTCCGTGTGAAGATGTATATTGAAACTTCTACATGTTAGTGATCTCGTTTAGTCGTATCATGTATTCAGATGTACATTATCTTTCTTAGAATTGGGTTTATGTTCTTTGATCTTGTATTCTGCAACATATTGTGCCCATATTAAATCTACTTTCGCATACAACTCAACATTCCAGAAAGATTAAACGTAAATGTTGTTCTGTCCATTGCGCGCTATCGTCAATGCATTATATCTTTGCTCATCGTTATTTCTATATCAATTTATTATAACATCCTCGAGACCGTCGTCCTCCCACTCTATAATGTAAAGTGACCTAATTAACGTCATGTAAAAATCCCTCATCTATTCAATCACTGTGCGTAGCAATTTACCTGCCTTTCTTGCCGAAGCCTTGCCCCCCTGCAAGGTCATGCACAGTTGATGACCAGTCATCACCAGCTCATAGTCAATTGGTTAAGCTGTCGCGCTCAGCAAATTCGTCAACGTTGACAAAAAACATACACCTGGAATTGTATTCCTGACTCATATAACAGCATGAAAATAACTAGATCTTGCTTTCTCCTTATTCGGTTACAATTTAGTGCGAACAATCATTTTCAAGCATGAACCTTATCAAGAGTAAGTTGACAAGTCGTCTTATTGATGAGAACCTGAAATCATGCCTAAAATTAAAAACAAACATACAAAACCTACTACCCAAACTTTCCAAGGAATGCAAGGCCTTTTCACCATTAGTGTTTGCAGCTATTGCATGACTTTATAACTATTAGATTATCTTACAATTCAATGTTTATCAATATAATATACATTAATATTTCAATATTCAACGCACCTATAGTTTAACTAAGACTTAAAACTTAAGACGAAATGAGTTTCCAAGACGAGTGTGAATATGAGAGAGTTGAAAGGGGTTGACCTCAGCGCAACGTACCTCATCAGAATGAGCGGTTTAGCAAAGCCAGCTAGATACTCTTAATTTGTAAAAAAAAACTACCAGGAATCGGGAAGAAACATGAGGATCTCAAAAAAATTTCAATCTTACACATCTACAGAACAACCTTTCTCATAGTTACTAATTAAGCATAATTGGATATTACTAATTACAGCAAATAAACTAATTCTACAATGGAATTTTATAGTAACTTTCTTCCAAGCATCTGAATTTTGATTCTATAGCATCTTCTTCTGTCAAACCTTTCAGTTTTAACATCTTTCTCTGCTCTTCACAGTTTATAATCTGTATGGATAAATTTCTTGTTCAACCTTTTATCTCTTCTCTTTTTGTTTTTGTTTACTTGAGATCTTCATATCTCCTATGCAGCCTACTACATTTTTCAACATTTTTATATATAGGAAACTTATGAATACTTTCATGAGACCTTATAGCATTGCACTGTTCTTTGAGAAATCAGAACTATGTTCTTTCAATCTCACTACAAATTGCAATTTTATAGAAACCACTCCCCCACCTCTAATTACAATCCAAATATCTTCTATGTCAATAGTTTGCAACAATCCCAACATAACCATTATTCCCAGTCTATAGCAAGAAAAAACTAATCAAGCTCTTAAAAAACATCCACCATTCAAAAATATTTGAATTTTAATCAAGGCTACAATCGAGCTCACTGCAAAGTAGAGTAATGTGCTTTTGCTTTCTAGAATAAATAGGAGCAAGCCCAGGCTTAATCACATATTACAATTTGCATTCACTTTCACTCGCATTGATTTCAATATTGGAAACATTAATTTAAAATGTTTCCCCTATATCTCAACACGATTTTAAAAACATTTTATCATCCACCACCTTTAATCCCGATAGACTTTAAAGATCTTAACATTCATCTTAAGCCAAAAAAAATAAAACTGATTCATTTAAACATGGTTTGGTCGTTATTAATAGAACACCATCACGTCATTCTACAATCGTTTGAGTATCATTAGAAGTGATGAATGCACATAATTCAGTGCACACACTTCACTAATATTTGTAGTATTAGAACCCTAACGAAAAAGTTTTCAAGATGCATTGTTCTGCTGGAGTTTTTGATTAAAATCTCAAATAGTTTCCCCTCTGAATGTGAAACTCGGCTTGGCCGTCCCATGTTAGATAGCTCAAAGTTCTTTCTTACATACTTACTGTATGCCTTGACTATTCAGTCCTTACCCAACCACCTAAAACTGGGTCAGTTTGTCTCCAACCAACTGTCTTAAAGTAGTTTTTTTTTGAATCATTTTATAAATAATAATTAAATTACCTTCAAGCGCACAAAACTCCCAAAAATCACTCGAAAACCTCAAAACAAAAACACTTCAAAACAAAGTATAAATCCCTAAAAAAAAAAGATATAAACAGATAAGTCAAAGCATACAGCTTAAAACACTCATAACCAATCACCTTCAACCGAAAGGAATGAAACTTGGATACAACCTCTACAAACAAATAGAAGAATAGTAGTAATAGAACTAAAAAAATAAAAAACCATGAATGAAGTAATTGATGATTGTATTTGATACAGCGATCCTTTTCATTCACTTATCTAATACATCTCTTATTCCACAATTATACAATAAGGAAAAAAAATATATATCAAACAATATGCAAAGTCATATGATACATTTATATGTTTAAATTTTAAAATTCCCTGACTGTTTTGAATTCCCGACTTTCAGCAATCTTAAAACGTTCCCGACTTCGCCTGACCAATTTTTTCTCCCTGATTTTCCTTGGACATCTCAACATCTTATTCCAGAAGAGGTGAGGATTGAGGTATACATTCAGAGCGAGAGTATATTAATAACAGGAGAAGGGTATACCTTAGTCAACTGTACATTACAACAATGACGGGTGAATATCAGTTGAGATAGGAGCCAGAAGAGCAAACTATTTAAGTGAGATCAATTACCCTTGAAGTAAAGCTAGCTGTGCGGAAAATGAAAATTAAAGAGGACGCAGGATGCAACGGTTTAATAGTCGATGCATACAAAGACGGAGAAGACAAAACGTGATGACTGTCGAGATTTTTAAGTTTGTCGTAGCCAGAGGAAAGAATACCATTGAAATTAGAAATGTCTACCATATACTCAGATTTAAAAAAAACTTAACTCTCCAAACTCGCCAAGTTTAAGTAGTACAAATATCGAAACATATATCATATTGTATTATATTATATTGTAACTACGAAGATTCTTACTAACTAAGTTCAATCATAATAATAGTGACTTATAAATGAATGAGAGGGGTGAGGAGGCGTTCTTTTCTTGATGCTATATGTTCATCACATCAGATATATTATAATTAACTATCTTCTAAGTACTTTTCATACTGTTATACTTCCCGGTTAGAATGAACGCTACACTAATACCCTACTCAAATCGCCGGCAAATATATAAATACAGTAAGTATATGATATCACGTAAATTGAGATAGCTATACATATTACTATATATATATATATATATATAATATTAATATTAATATTATATAAATTATATATATAGTATATATATTAATATTAATTATTAATAATATATATATAATATTATATATATATTAATATATATAGTACTATATATTGATATATATATATATAATTTAATATATATAGATAATATATATTAATAGAATATATATAATTTAATATGTAGTGAGTTATTTTTACCAACACAATGGAAAGGTTATATTTTTATGTTTTCCCGAATGGTATATAAAAGTGAATAATTAATGAGTATCATATATAAGTTATTGGTATATTATATAAGTAGTAATATATATATAATTATATTTAATATAATATTAATATAATATAATTATATTAATATTTAATATATATATTATTATAATTCATAACTTATGTATAAAATATTATAATAATATTAATAATATTAATAATTTTATATAAATACATTAGTAATAATTATGTAATAATAATTAATATATAATAATATATAATATATTATATATATATATATTAATTTTGTTAAATTTACCAGAAATTTAAAATAATACAATTATATTAATTTATTATAAGATATATATATATATATATATATTAATATATATATATATTATATAGTACTACTATATATATATATATAATACTTATGTCCTGATCTAAGATTGGCCAATTTTTTCTAGAACTACTGAGCGCTTCAATAAGATATTTTCACGATAAGTTCATTGTGGTGTTGTGCGTGCTTGAGCTAATTGCTAATTGTCCGGCATTGACATATAATATAATATAAATTAGCTCGTATGAGTGATTGTCGCAAGACACTATTACGCACTGTCTAATAAGTGGTATAGTAGATACAATGGAACATTGGGTTTACAACACTCATGGTGCAGTAGATAACGGATCTAATAACGAATCACTTTGTTTATCAAACATGATTATATATCAAGTATAACATAATTCTGTATAAATAACTTATTAAACTCATGTCGTTATGAGACCTCAATAAATCGGTATCAAAATTCTAACATCTCTACTCACAGCTCCTGTCATATTTGGCATGCATACTTGTTCCTTGCCCTTGTCATTATTAATTGATTGTCAGAATCGTACTATATACATACTTGTTTATCGAATTATTAACCGCTAATCGCTAATTTCTTACGTATTTATTATTTTTCGATATCTTTTCTATATCGTACATAACCAACTTCTCTTGGATACTATTTACAAAATGCTTGAAAAACTGTTTGCATTTGGTTGAGGGTGTGCTTCCTTGTCTCAACTCTCTACGCTACCCACCGCTTCTCCTCACTCTTTCGTATAACATTATAGGTAAAAGCTGTATTAGAATAGAATAGCAGACAGAGATAAATATATCTTATAGAAACATTTGTTAACAGAAGCATTTTTATTCTTACGATACAAAGCGGTGCAACAAATTTTAATTTGACCACAGACATCAATCGAAGCGTTAAAAAAAAAAATTATTATTAAAGTTTTAAACTTATGTTATGAGTTGTATCTGAAGTGTCTGAATTAGAATCTTATTATTACCTGATATAACATTTCCCTGGTCTGAAGGAATCTTCAGTTCTAAATCCATGTTTCACACAACGCCATTTTGAACAGTACAGATGAAACTATGAGTTTGCTTGATACATGAGTAGGAAGGAGAGACGATCTGATAAAGATACAGTGGCATATTGTCGCACGTGCGTCTGCGTGAAGTTTAACCTTGCCGTTCACTATGGTTCAGTGAGGCGCGTTTTACACGCTTACTCCTCTGCGCTCTCTTGTGGTGCTTTATGTAACACCCGCCTCGCTTCTGTTCAATCTCCAGGGGTATTTTCATTTGCGACGGTAGGTTTGCATTGAGAAGACGTTTATCCCTACTCTGCGTGAGACCTTGTATGATGTTTTATGCTTCCGTAGTATTCTCTTTTAAGAGTCAAGCGTTAGAGTATTAAATGCCCGGGGTATAATTAGGCTCGCTCCACATATTTTTAGACACCACTGACTTAGAGTGCATTTGACCTTCTTTTTAGTGTCTAAATTTTTACACGTGACCTGTGAGCCTTGTGGGGGCCGTGAGCTGTTGTGAGGGCTGTAACCTTTTATGGCTTGACCTTTGATCTTCCACAACCCTGCTTCTTTGGCACCCTAATTTTTTGGCACCCTAATTTTTTTGCCAACGGGCATGTTTGGTCTTCCACTTAAAGGTTCAATATTGCCAACAACCAATGCTAATAATTTATTGCTCTGCTCCTTGTTATTTTGTCGCCATGTTTTGCGATCCCTGTGAACGTTTTTGCAGCCCCCTTCGTAAGACACGCGTATGCTTAGCGAACGATGCGAAGCACTCGTTCTTACTTATTTATCTTGTAATCACCCTAGGAATTTAGTTATAGCCCCCTGCATTAGGAGGCATTAGCCTTTTTCCATGATGTCTTGACCTTGTTTGAACCATGTGAAAATTTTCGTCTGGTGTCGCTAGAATTGATAATTTCGTTCATTCTAATAGAAACATCTTTGTTTGACCGTTTGATATTTATCCGGTCTATGACGCTTTGAGTATTTAAGCCGTGAATATTAAGCGTGAGCCTAGATATAAACATTATCTGACGCTTTGATATCCTATGAACACTTGATAATAGACATATAATCTGGGACTATTGATTCTACCATTCCGATAATCAAGGTTTGGAACGAATCTCGAGCGTGGAAGGTCTTGAGCCTGCCCCCTACGCACACACCAAGCTTTGATTACCTTTTTCTAACATCATCAAATCAGACACAACATCACACACGAATACTATTCCAAGTCCCAGTACCTTCATTCACACATCAACACACATCACGAGCATCACACCAACAACCATCACAGACACAGTATATATATGTATATATATATTATAACAACCAACACACAACACACAACACTCAACAACACACACACTAACAAAAACACACACACAACACACACATCACACACACACACACACACATAACCACACATACACAACACATACACACAATCTAGCAAACTACTTGGTCTCTTCAGGGTCAATTTTGGCCAACACTAATTATTTTTGGCCATTCTCCTAAATATTTTTCGTAACAACCACTTATTTTTCGGTATATATCCTAGATTTCTGTCTTGTCCAGGGAATATATGAGACAAATTTTTTATTTACAGGTACCAAACCTACTTTTATGGTATTCCACAGGGACAATTTTGGCTTGTAGATTTTTATTTTATTATTTTTTTAGTTTTTATATTTTATTTATATATTATTATATTATTTTTATATTTTCTTTGTTATTATATTGTGGCCCATTATTTGTAGGCTTTATATGAATGATAGTCATCTTATTGAATTGTAACACTCATATATTTGATTGGTTCAGTCTTGAGATGGTTCAGTACATTTATTATTGGATTAATCTTTGATTAGGCTTATATACAGCGATTATCGATTCGATTCTTTGTATGAACGTCATTATTATGCTACTGGCATTATATTGATTTGACTTAGTACTTATTGATTGATCTACAGATTATTATGATTAGGCTACTAACTTTGAACGGTAGTCCAATTCACCGTAAAGAGAAGTTAGTCTAGGTAAGTGTTTCATAATTATCGTTATTACTTAATTAGAATAATTATAGATGTAGACTGCCATAGGTTATGAGATATGACAAGTAGATTGCCCAATATTAGAGTGACATATATAGAGTGCCTAAGTGAGTTCAATTTGTCGTAGTTGGCAATGTGAGTGCGCGTACATATGTGCATTACGTTGATGATAACCAACATAGTGTCATCTACAGGACAATGATATGCCCACTTTTTCAACGGTTTTCTAGAGCCTCTCCCTAGAGGCCTAGAATAGAAGCCATTCTTAATATGTATATCTAACCTGAGGGCTGCTCAGAGTTATAATTGGACATTTGCGGATGTGTACTATGAATTAAGATTCTAGGATGCTTTTATATCTACATAGGTTAAGATTTATCGCTCTCTTCTCTAACACTCTCTCCTAATACGCCTACTACTATATTAACTATATAAGATATCCTATTAGTGTATTCACACTAATATATTAGAAGTCAATTAGTGAGTTTGTGCAACGTCTTCCTTATATATATTATATATAAGAGTTATTATATAAATAATAACAATACCTAATATTATATAATTATTGAATTAGTATATATCGCATTTATATATATATATATATATAGCTTACTACACACTCCCACACACACCGTTTAATATTTTATTGTTGTATAAATTCGTTAAGGGTTAAGGCAAAACAAAAAATATGAAGAAGAATCTGGATCAAGTTAAAATGAAATTTGATTCGATGTTATCTTAAACCATGTCATTCCTAAAGAAATTTTTATAAAAAGTGGACGACTTTTCGTCTAAATTTAGAAACCGATTGCATTTCATATTGTTATACATACAAAAAAAGAAAGCAATATTAAATAATTGTGTTTAAATTGAAAAAGGTAAAAAAAAAAATTTAGTTTCTACTTTCTAATCCTAAAACTTTTTATTTCATTTATTACTAGCAATATAGTTAAATACAATTTCTCTTTTTTTTATCTTTAAATTTGTATTCGTCCTTCAATAAATCACAACACAAAGGGTTATATGGTGGATCACTGGTAGATATAGTATATAATTATATTAATATGAATATTAATAGTATATATAATATTATAATAATATTTAATATATATAATCTATATATTATATGCTATTAACATAAAATATTCCCAAAACTCTGGTAACACTATCGAATCGCTTATCTCTCACTTAGTGGTATCACTTACTACACACTAATTACACTATGAACGTTAAGACACTTCAATATTGCCCTTATACACACTTATGAACACTATAAGCACTTACACTCTCATATACACTTATCACTTAGTCCATATATCATCTTACACTTACAACAACATCACGCATAGAACTTACACTTAACAACATACAACACTATATGTAACACTTAAATAATCGACTATACACTAGCCATAGATCACTAGACCCATTAATATCAACTTACAATCTACGCACATCACTTATCATATATATATACATACTATACTACACCATACATCTAAACACTTCGATTATTTGATTATAGCTTTTCCAAAATAGACTCGCTTTCAGCATTATGCTCAGCATTGATCCACAAGTAACTATATGATGAGATTGTGAATGACCGAGCATTGATTGCATTTTCTATAAGTTTTTACTTCTTTTCCTATCTACGCTTTTCTACCAACTAACAGAAGAACAGAGCTAATATGATAGTCTTTCTCCTGATCATAATTGGTACCACGAGAGCGACTAGCATGTGTCCTTCAGCCAACACTTCAGCCTCATCACGAACACAGCAACTCTCTGGCGCCAAGGGTGCAGACGCAGACGTCCACCGCTCCGCCGCTGCCCGCGTGCCCCTCCTTTGTCATCGAGTTGCTAGGGCGTGCACATATTCCCTCGCGAGGCGAGTTGAAAAATTATATATATTTTTTACTACTGAGTTCAGTCATACTCATATCTTATTCCATTCATTTAGCGTGTTACATCTCTTTTTTTATTTAAAATACATTTCGCTCTGGAGACACGCTACAACTGTAACATATATTTACACGACCTATTATTACACTTAACACATACTCATTTATTGGCTGTACTCTCAACCATTGATATTTTCTTTAAATATATTAATTATTAACTGCAAAATTGTATTTTAATTTATAAATTGTTTAAAAATGAGTTGTTATAGAATAAAAAAGACCAGAGTTCCTCTAGATAATTTAATTATTTATATTTAGATTAAAATTTTACTTTAAAATTTTAGCACTAAAAACAATAAACTCATTTAACTTTCTTAAGTTTTATAATCAACAAAATCAATATAGAGTAGTTACTCAACCTAGCAACAAAGGGATTGTATGCTTTTCTATGTTTACTGCTTTAACTTGCTATTAAACTCAGTTTTACTGAGAGCTTTAACTCATATGTTTTATATCTGCTTATAACTCTATAATAATTTCTAATTAACATTAACCTACTATTAGATAGCAGTAAATTGATGTATAATATCAAATATAAGAGGTGTATTTACCTAGCAACAATAGGCTTATAGTATTCGTCTTAAATTTTGTTTTAACTGTCTTTCTAGAACTAGAGTCTTATTAACATCATGTTTTACTTATGGCTTTAACTCATGTTTTACTAATTACTGCTTTAACTCAATATGTTTATTTTACTAGCTTTATATAATCATTCAATATTAATTTATTATTAAACATTTAACATAGTATAATAAGCAGTAAATTCAGTAAATCAATAGAGTTGATTTTAACCATAATATTAGCTAACAAAGGAGTATAGATATAGTACTTTATAGTATTTACTGAACTTTATATTATCTATTGCTTATTAACTCACTAGTTTTATACTGGCTTATATAATATCATGTTTTTAACTTGCAGTTAAACTCATAATTTTTATCTAGAGGCTTATTAAGCTCATAATATTTATTACAATTTATTAGATATACTTAAAGCAGTAATATCAGTAATAAATCAATAGAGTATGTTTACCTAGCCAACATAATAGGATGTTAGTCTATCGCTATTGTTACATAGTCTATTATCACACATGCTTTCAAAACTTCTTTGCTTCTAACTCATGTTTTACGTGTTTGCATATTAAACACTAGTTTTTATAACCATAGAGCTTTACAACTCTTATATAGCTAGTTCTGCTTTCTTTACATTCTTTATAATTTCAAGCTATTAAAAATATCTATTTAACTTGCTTTTATACTGATATAATTTGTATATTAACACTTTACACATACCTAAAAGAAAAGGCTACATGAAATATAATAAAAGGGATAAAGCAATATAGAGGTATGTTTAATACTAATAGCACACAAGTGAATTGTAGTATGCTTTGTTTTATCTAGCTTTTAACGCTTTTAAATAACTTCGAGTTTTTTAATATTACATGTATGCTGTCAGAGATATTGCTGCAAATCATCCAATTCCTCCTGAAAGTAAAAATGTCAGTTCTCTATTTCCATTTAGACATCTTTATACATTTTTTTTAATCTAATGTTTTACCAAATTATTTTATAAACAAATATTAATCATCATGTATTCTGCTCTAAATTTGAATTTCACTTCTTTAAAAAATTCCATATGGCTTACTATCAAATAATACTTTTATTCAAAGTTTTGCATATAACTTTATTTTTGGGGAATTTATAATTAGTTATATGTCTATTAAACATTATTTATTTTAGGGTTGTTAATTTTATTATATGAATTTTGATTAATATCATTATTATTCTTTAAATATATTTTTCAATTTTTATTCACTTATAATTTATTATTTTGTTATTACTACAATAATTAGCCCCTATGCTGGATATATATTATTTAAACCACAGCACACAAGACGGACCAACGAGCAATCAGGTCATCGGCCTCCCGTTGGAGAGGGGAGGGGCTTCTTCCAGCCCTCGTCTCCGTGGACAGCCTATAAAAAATATTAAATGCATTATTGCCTAATTTTGTTTAAACGAATATAATTAAAATATCAATTGGTGCCAATTTAATCCTAGATAGGTAGTTGAATCAACACACTAGCACACATCTATTAACTAACAACGCACACACTAATAGATAGTATATATATAATATAATATAGTAATACACACTAACACATACATAACACACATACACACCCACCTACCTTAGTTTAATAACATACAAATAATATAGATCTTTTTGAGTATGAAACGTATAATATTATACTGTAATATATAACATTTTATGTTTTTAATTAAACACGTACATTTATATTACCCATTTAGTATAATAATAAAGATTATAATATATAACTAATAAATTTAATTTCAAAGTTGCTTAATTAGTTATCCTTGTATGTGTATATCATTAAGCTTTATGAACTTCCATGTAGTTATTAATTTAATTTTGTTATATTAAATGAAATTCCTTCTTTTGAAAGATAATAAATAGTTGTAGAATATTATTTACTATAATATTTTTGAATTTATTTATATAAAAGGAGTTATATATTATTCGGTTCTATAAAAGGAAGAACTAAAATAAAGTCCAATCTTCAATCAAGGCTCTGAGGGGCTTTGCGAATCCCGAGCCCGTAGCGATGACGCTCTACTCATACAGCGTATGAAACCACGTTTTGTTTTTCTATTTTCACTTGACACCTATAAACTGCTCTTAGACATGGCAAATCTTATAGCCCATGTAATAATATACCATTTAAGCTAAATATGACGAAAAGAATTACTTTGCTCTGTCTCATGTAACATAACTGTATTTTGTATTAATATTCATAATAACTACACTAGTGGTATTACTATAAACATATACTGACATATTAACTCTCCTATCCAATTTATATCACATTACGCTGCAATGTTACTAAAATTACTTGTCAAAAGAGTTCAATTTAAAGGCATGTTCAGGTCTAAGTCATAGAGAGATTATATATATTAGTTATGCTAAAAATTGACAATATACAACTTTAGAATGGCTAACGCAGAATACAACTAAACACCCAGTTCGAATGTATAAGGAACTTTTATATCTATGCTGAGGCGCTCACTCGCCTTACACGAATGCAAACCTCGGACCTCCCTCTCTCGAAAAAGTCTTGTCTTGAAATAGACTACTTCATAGGCCTAAAATTTATAGGATATGTGCACTTTTCGTCTCCGGGGCGATTCTCATCGATTCTAATGTTCGCTCACGAGATGAAAAACTAATAATAGGTTTACCCAAAAGTATCGTTTTTTTCTAGTTAATAGAATGTTGTGCAAATAAAATCTAACGTATACGTCCAAAGAGTTTAGGGCTAAACTGTAATTGTAGAGAAATACTTAATCTTGAAGTAATCCGGGCTAATATCTTAGCTCTATAGACATAGACTCTACGTCAAAGGTAATCCAGCTCACACTCGGAGAACACAAGAATCATGGTGTTAAATTAATGTGGCTTTTCATAAAATATATTTGCAACTACACATGCTGGTTCGAGGTAAAGATCATATTTAAGGTAAGTAAGTAAGTGAAAATTGTAGGTACGTATTATGTGAATTGCGACGGTAGTAATTATCCTTATAATATATGTATATTATCGTATGTGAATGAGTATGAGAATATTGAGAATTAACTTTGGTTCTCTAACTACTCGCTCATTTTGATGCTAAGTGTGGTAATGTTATTAAGTAACTTCTTTAGCACAGCAAAATAGATTAAGTCATTGTCATTCTAGCTGTTAAGCGGATGATAGCCAATGTCTTGCTTTCTATTTAATAAGTAATTTATATATTTTCTATTGTATATCATATTGTATAATAAATACTTAATTTCATATAACTCCATTATTAATTTCGCTAGAATATTATGTTAATAAATTACACGTGCGCTAGAGAATTAGAGTCAGTTAGACTGTGCATTGTGAGAAGCAAAAACGCTAAGCACGCCCGAAGCGACGAGAGACACACACTGGGTCGGCATACAATTCCGAGACTAGAAAGCGCCTTGAACTTCAAGTATTTTACATAATAACGTACTAGGTCGTAGAAAATATGGGTCAGTCTAATTGATATTATTTCAAATACTACGTGGGGCACACATCCTAGAGGATGAGTATCTTTTGAAATCATCTCGTCCCTATATCTAGAATGTATAATATAATAATTTAGTTTGTTGTACTGATTATTATGGAATATCTATAATAAAATTTACGTTTTTCCTACATATGTTCAATATATATATATGATCGCAGATTATTTATTTTCATAAAAATCTACTAAGATATATCTTATATTATATAGTTTATTACAAAACTCATGGATAATTATTCTGGATGGTTATATCCAAGAAAATATCATACTAAACATAGCTGATCTATAGATAGAGTTATGAATATTACATTTACTTCAGTAATGTAATTTTGAAGTATTTTAATATAGATACCAATAGTGGAAAGTAGTATATGACAGCGAACTAATACGGATATAGGATAACAGATATAGACGCTATAGGAGGGAGTAAATTATTATTAATCCATGTATATTTTATTGAGAAGATTTAGTAAATTTTGTACTCACACTATTTCTTTCAAATAGAACAACAGTCTTTCTTCTATGAATACGTTATATACAACATAGAGATGATTAAGAGATCAATGTAAAGACATACCCGTCTAAAAGATGGGGAGGAATATGGGGTATGATACCTTCTAACATGTCAACTGTGCTAACGCTCTTATGTAGAGATGTACTTTACTGCTTCTACAGGCATAATAGAGATACTTGTTTTTAGATTCGTTCAAAGTAATTTAAGAATCTTAAAGGAAATACCACAAGAGGGAGATCATGGACATTCGTCCACCCTGCTTATTTGTTTCTATTTTCTTGTAAGGTAATTATAACTTTAGGAGTAAATTAAACAATCCTGCTGTTTTCTCTAACAAAAAAAATGTTCTTTTCTAAAACTAAATGTTTTTTCCAAGACAACTTCTGCTACAGACTTTTATACTTTTTCTATAATAAAATAAAAATGTTCAAGGAAAGAGTAAAATGGACGACTCAATGGAATATAGGAAACGGGCATATTTTGAAAAGTACAAAATGATGTAATGAAAGTTTACAACGTCATATCATAAAGAAAATATTTTCGCGACCGCGTAGTAATATTAAGCCGGCGGGTTTCATGGCGCTGTTCGCACGGTCGCGCTTAGGGCGCTCTTTTGCGTTTGCTGTAGTGACTCTAAGCTATTAGAATCTAACTCTAAATTTAATTATATAGCGCCTTATCTATGTGCACAATTAAAATAAATATATTCCCTCTCCGAACTGTAAGTACATTTCTTTCATTATAAATTTAGATATTTAACCACTATTAGTAGCACAAAAACACTTTTAATACAATCAGGATAACTTGTTGCACCGCTTATACAGTAAAATGACTCTAGATTTTAAAAGGAGTTGGGTCTAAAAGATTAATAAACACATGTACTGCCAAAACAGGCCTTCAAAAAAAACACACCCGTTGTGGCCCATTCTGATGAACCCTTTCAAACGATATCTAAGTATTTAAAAGAACACACCAGTTTTAATTTTCAAAAATAATTCTCGACCAAATCGACATTACGAGGTCATATAGAGACTAACGTCTTTACTTTCCCCCTCGGTATCTTTCTAAGATTTTGGGCACTCGTTCTCTCTTCTTCCGTCCACAACCTCTTTAACGCTCCTATATCTAAATACGCTGTATATAAAAGAATAGTAAAATATCATCTATAATATATCTTTTCACTAATAATGCACCTGTTAATATATAAATATAAGGTAAATTATATACTATATTATATAACTCTAATATACTAATATATATATATTATATATTACGATTATGATTCATTATTGCTTGCATGCATGTCTGCAATTTAAAGTTTGAATCATTCACAGGTGTTTATTAGTGTTACAAGAGATATCTCAGTTCAGATGCGCAACTGGAAATAATAAGATGTCAAATTATATATCATTTTCGCTTTGATATGTGATATCAAGCTGATGGAAGTAGAGGAATATGCTTAGTACTAGACATACGCTAGGGAATTACAATCGTTTATGACGCTTCCGTATTATCACGCAAAATGATTCAGCTTGTAGTACGCGTGAGTACACAAAAAGGCTTATCTAAATTTAGGCCTAAATTTATAGGACGTAGTAGTGTGTTATCAGTTTTTAACGTCAACACATAGGCAACAAAGTGAGGGCTGGCACGATAATAACTCTTATCAGAAAAAGGCTCACGCTTTGTGAAATCATATTGAATTTTGACCTGGAAATATGCCTAAATCGCGCCCGGAGTACAAGAAAGGCTTATCCTCACGAATTTAAGGCGCTAAATGTTATGTTCACACTTTTACACGAGGAGAGTCAGTTTCGATACTCGTATAGGAGTGGGGTTGTTTGTGTTTTCCTTGATGGATTGTCTCACACATAAGTGAACAGGTAGTGATACAATGAATTGAATTGAGTAATAAACAGAGACAAAATCCGAATATACTTTACAAAAAATCCGATGCTAATGTTGGTGGATAATATTTGGCGATAAGCCTGAATATGTTAACGCATTGTTAACTGAGCGACAAGCATTAGAGTAGTAGTAACTGGAATAAAGTGAGATACAATTGTGTATTTTTTCACATAAACCTAACCTAGAATGAAATGATGCATTATCAGAAATAAATAAAAGCAGTTGAAAAATACGCATCTTCAAGAACTCTATACAGTCAAAGTAGAGAATGAAAGAACTATTTTGTCTACCTTTGGAGTAGTGAAATCAAGCACTTGAGGTATATAAGTACATACATAGTAGTATGAGGGCTAGACCCGGATATAATGATTGTAGAACTCACGTTGCCATAATTGTGTGAATATAACACAACCCTAACGTGGCCCACTATTGACTGCCGTGGCACTTTGGTGTTGTGAGGAGGGTGCTCCAAGAGATTTGGAAACTGCTCTGTATCCTGTTAGAACCTTTTTGAGGCTTCGTGATACTTATTTTGGGCTTGAACCTTGTGTCTTGGTGACACGTGTTAAACCTTCGTTTTAAATGGCACTTATATATGACGTTTTTGTGTGTTAATTATATCATATTTTTCATGCAACTAAAATTTTAGTCAAAATAAATTATTTTTAATTAATCATGGGCCAAATAGTTATACCAAAATTCTAGTTTAGAAGGTACTAATTCCATATGGAGTTCTTTAACTCAAAAATAAGGTGCCACATTGTTTCATATGGCCCACGTAATTTTTTGGCCCTTGGTAGTTTTTTATAAGGCCTGGACATCTTTTGATTTGAAGTCCCCTGTACGAATTAAAGTTGGGCTTGCGGAAATCGAGATGCGAAGCATCCGTACGAGTTAGTTACGAGTACAAGTAACGCTTTGAAAGTAATTTAACCCCGCTTATATGTTTCGTCTGAATGAGTCAAGTCCTTTATAGAGCATGTGTAAGCTTCTTGTTGGTGCATTGAAATACTTAACCTATTATAACATTTGTAAAGAATGTGTGACTATTAATCGGATAAGGTTGGACTTGAGTTGTTTTGTTTCCTGACATGTTTGACCAAAATGGGATATCGGATCGTGGTTGTTATATTTCCCTGATATTTTCTGACCTTAGAGTTTTGAGATTGAACTTGACTGATGATTTTAAACGGCGTAGTAGCTGGACATGTATACGTGTGTATCAAGGTATTGGAAGACTGATCCATTTGAGCTGTGTGTGTGGTGAGTTGCTCTCACGTTAATACAGTGTGTGTTGGGACTGTACAGTCTCATACCGTAGATCGTGCCTCACTTGTGGTGTGTTGGATGTCGTGTGTGATTAATAATAATAACAATAGTGCCCTTGCGGAAAAATCAAATTAAACAGAGATATAAAAAAAAAATATGAAAAGAATAAACGGAAACCCACCTAAGATAATAATAAAAATAAATAAAAATAAAAATAAAAATAAATAAATAATAATAATAACAATAATAAAATAATTAATAAAAATAAATAAGTATTAAACTATAAATGTAATAAAAATATATTTGATAGACCGCAAAAATGATTAAAAACAGTAAAGCAATGAAAGCATTTATCAGTTATTGCATTGCGAACATTACGGTGTAAAGCGCAGGAAAGATACGAGTAAAGACAGTAAAGCGTAAAAACGATAAAGCTATACTAATCCCTTTGTCTGCTAAGGTAACAACCTCTATGAATTCTATACCCCTGATCACATTACCACATCTATTAAAACTGGCTTTATAGGTATGTAATGTTATATAAATACTAACATATAGAATGAGTTAAAGAGGCAGTAAGCAAACACATGCGACAGTCTTACCAAACAGGCGCATTACAATAACATATGATTAACCCACAAAGCAGTAAAACTAAGTAAAAGCAGTAAACATTAGGTTAAAAGCAGTAAATGCAGTAAAAACACAAAAACCACGAGAAAGCATAACCTAAAGATCCCTTGGTTTGCTAGACTATGATAACACCTCTATTTGATTACTGATTTCATACCCTACCCGAGACTTTATAGAACGGTTATGTAAGTTAATAAATCATATAGAGTTCTACCAAATGACCCCACCACCAAATCTAATGACCAACCGCAACACAAAACACCACACACCACACAAAGTACCACAAAAAAAATCCACTGCCACCTTGGGTCTCCCGGGTCATTTTGCACCCTAATTTTTGCCAACTATTTCGGCAACCTATTGTTGGGGCCAACCTTGGTCTTCCAAGGGCAATATTGAGAACCAAATTTTTTCGGGGGTAACAACCTTTTTGTATCAGGGCATAATTTGGATTGAGCTTTTGGCCTGTCTTTTTTGTGAAGTCAGCATTGATGATGACTATAGATGGTATCATCTTTTGATGGTTCAGTAATATTGAATCGTTAATTATGCTCAGCATATTGGACTTCATCTTTGATGAGTCATTCTTTCGGGCTGGCTTAATTATGATTCAGACTTTGAGAACTCAATTATTGATGTCAATTTGCGGTGATCCACTACCGTAAGATGTCTAGGATGTTCTAATATATTCATATATTAGATAGTGGCCGAGAGTGCATGAAGGGCCAATTGAAGTCAAGCAAAGATGATGCAATGATGATAAAAAATCGAATCAAAAAATGAGTGACATGATCAGAGTCACAATAGTGCGACTGAGTATTGTAGTTTTTTCAACTTTTCAAGCCCAATAAAGCAGTAAAGAACATGAGTTAAAGCAGGTATAATGATTTAACCAGCAGTAAACGCACCGTTGAGAGCAACCATCTAAAGATAAGCATCCTAGCTAATAGTCTAAACCCCAGGTTACAGTAGAATTGATTGTGTATATTCTATAAGCCTTGCACTTTTGTATGCTAGGATCTTTACTACTATTGAACTATGTTCTATTCTTTTCTACGACTACTCTACCTATAATATATAATAATATATATATATATATATATAATGATATATATATAATTATACTGTTATAATATAAGATCATTAGCTTAATTAGGACTTATTTACGACTCTAATAAACATCAAAATCGACAGACAGTACAACATTCACACAGCACAATAGCAACATATGATAACAATCTACATATGAAATGAGGTATACTAAATACATCTAACTACTCTACTCAATCTGAGTATAAACAGACTGACAAAGCAAGTCACTCATGACACTAAAATACACACATTCACACTATAGACAGCGAGTTATATAACACGCAGATATACTTATAAGCCCTTACACTCTCATAGACACTACACTTGCCTATTACACTTAACTCACTATAAAGCAGGCAGTAAACACCATAGAAACAATAACAATACTCAACCAACTACCATACATCTTTAAAGCACTAAAGCCAACAACCATAACCTTTAAACTCACACACACACCTAACTATTGTAGATTGCATTAGCGACTTACATAAGTACACTAACCCACACCCCGAAATTTGAGCCTCAAGTCCGTATTTCGAGATTGTCACTGATTCATTACATTGCTTGCTCATCACCATGGGGGGATGCGTAGTGTAATGTATAAATATAATAGAGTTAGAAGAGTAAACATATGAGTTACATGATGATCAGCAGTAAAAGAGATGCCACATGAAGTTATAGCAAGCGCAGGATGCTAAATTGTTTCATAACTTTTCACCTTTTTTACCTACAATCAAGTGGACAGCAGTAAAACAAAGCATTAACTCATATGTGATTTTACCCTAATCATCTTGTTGCTAAAGGGTAACACTACACGGCGCACACGCTATGTGCTCATTGAATCCGGCCAAAGCAGTAACTGATTACTAGATGTACCTATCTAGAGGATCCTGTCGAAGCAGGTGCAAGCAGCTCATATTCGCCTTTAGTACACGACGATCCCATTCTGCCCGTCGCCGCCGCACGCCCCCCCGCCGCGCAGTATAGGCCGAGATAAACCCTCTCTTAAGGTTGAGACCCGCAGGGTCGATCAGCAACACTACCGTGTGATCATCGACTCGAGAGCCGTAGAGTATGGGGGGCGCGAATGGAAAAAAATAACATGATGTCCATTTATTCTACTAACTTAAAAACATTTTAAATTAAAACATTTTCGCGGACCTAAAACTGTAACTCATTACAGACTATTATTTTTAAAACATATATTTCTAACTATTTATAAATTAAACAACTAATAACTCTTTTAATTAAATTTTTAAAAAATTATTAAAAGAAAAGGCTAACTGCCTACAATTATTTAGTAACATGGACAAATTTACAAACAAAAAAATATACTTAGACTTCAA